>VMDO01007406.1:0-91520 GCA_007922755.1 Pedetes capensis
GTGATAGAAATCGAGCTACGATGTGTCTCGAAGATGATCTATTTAAATCAGCCTTCCTGGGTGTCCTGAAAGTCTCAGTGGTGTATGTATCCATTTCCTTTGCTATCTTTGGGAAATTTTCCTTGAGGATATCATTTACTAGGTTGTGAAGGCCTCCAGTGATTCTTTCTTCTCGTTCAGGAATACCCATAATTCTTATATTTCTTCTTTTCACTCTCTCTGAGTTCTCTTGGAAGTCTTTTTTTAAAACTTTTATCATTGACTCCATTTCCAATTGCTTGTGCTTCAGCTCATTTATGTCATCTTCTGTCTCAGAGATCCTTTGCTCTGATTCATCCAGTCTTGAAGAGAAGGATTCTTTAGCCGTGTTCAATTCTGATAACTTGGATTGGGCATCAAGCAAAGTGGCTTGATTTTTCTTAATCATTTCTAACTAGGATCTGCAGTCTGTGTCCCGCAGGCATGGTGAGAGTGTGCTGCCAAGGTTGCACTCCGTGTTGGGTCTGGGCCCGTGGGTGCATGTGCGTGAAATCCCCTCCAAGTCTCTGGGATTCTATCTGCTGTCTGTGTGATGGCGAAATGGCGGCGGTCCCGTTGCTGGCCACTGTGTAGCTCCTCTGAAGCCTAATCCTTGATTTCAGTGTACGCCTAGTTTCATTCTCTATCTCTCAAACTAAATTATCTCTGTTTCTATTTATTCAATTTGATTTTTAAACCCCTAATCGAGGCTTCTTATTGCTCTGGAACAGAAGGTGTGTGTTATCTGTCTGCCATCTTGACTCCACCCCCCCTGTTTTATTTTGATCCGACTTTTGAATAGGATGTTTCCTCCTTATAATTTTGATTCAACTCCCACATATGAGTGAGAACATATGGTGTTTCTCTTTCTGAGCTTGGGTTCGTTCACTTAAAATAATTTTCTCTAATTCCATCCATTTTGCTGAGAATGACCTTATTTCATTTTTCTTGATTGCTGAGTAGTATTCCATCGTGTATATGTACCATAGTTTTTTTTAATCCATTCTTCTGTTGAAGGGCACTTTGGTTGATTCCATATCCTTGCTATTGTGAAAAGTGCAGCATTGAACATGGAGATGCAGGTATCTCGGTGGTATGATGACCCATCTTCCTTTGGGTAAATTCCCAGTAGTGTTATAGCTGGGTCATATGGTAGATCTATTTTCAGTTTTTTAAGATATCCCCATATTGATTTCCACAGTGGCTGGACCAATTTACAGCTCCACCAACAATGTAAGAGTGTTCCTTTTTCGCTGCAACCTTGCCAGCATTTGTTGTTATTTGTTTTATTGATCTTGGCCATTCTTACTGGTACATTACTCCATTTTATAGATGAGGAAACTGAGGGTAAGGAATTTGTTCAAAGTGTCATAGACAGAGCCAGGGCTGAAACTCAGTATCTGTAATTCTAGGTCACGCCAGTGTTGGCATTAAAGGCTGCTGCTTGGTGTCTGTCATCCCTTGGAGTCCCCATGTGTGGTGCAGTGCCTGGCACTAAGTATTTGTTAAGGTTGCACGAATCATCTGGGTGCGTTGGTGCATGCCTGTAATCCTGGCAACTTGGGAGGCAGAGGCAGAAAGATGGCAAGTTCAAGGCCAGAGGCTGCCTGTGTAACTTAGTGAGACCTTGATTTAAGATAAAAAATTCAGAAAGGCAGCTAGGGAGCAGCTCAGTGGTAGAGCACTTGCAAAGCTTGTGCAAGACTCTGGGTTCAGGCCCTCGGTACTGAGAAAAAAAAAGAAGCTTGCATGAATATTCTTTTATGTTGGGCTCCTTTCTTCTCCTGTTATGACACCTGACATCTTACAAAGGGCAGGTCTTTGTGAGAAAAGATGTTTATTTTCCCAGGATCAGTCCCCTCAACCTATACTTTTATGCAGAGCAGTTCAGAAGGGTGGGGGGCTTACCAAGCTAAGCTCCCACCCACCACCCCTCTCATTTTTGTGTTTTGAGCATAAGATCTGCAAAATACAGTCCAACTCTTTCACATTATTTCCCCCTGCTCAGAATCATAACCCTCTCAATTATGTTATTCTTTTTTATTATTTATTATATGCCCTGGGGAATTTTCATTTTAACCAAGACACTGGTTCACTTGCAAAATGGCAAAGAATGATTTGTAAGGAGATCGGTTTTGGGAGCTTATTAAAACATGTATGTAGGGGATGGGTTGGAGTAGCAAAGGGAAATCTCTCAGGAGAGGAGATATTTTTAGGAGCTGGGAGGAAATCCTGGAATATGGAGGAAAGAAAGGAAGGAACCATAAGACAGGAGAAGAATATTTAAGAAGTAAAATTGATAGTAAAATAGGGTGTAAATGGAGGAAATAAATGGGAAGAAGTCATGGGTAGGAAAACAGACAAAACCCCTCCAAAATGAAATATGATACATTGATCTTCATTTGAAACCAAAGGGAGATTGTCCCACTCCATCCTGCATGCACTCAAACGGGTTTGGGTCCACCAGTGCATGATGTAAGTGTTCCCTCTGCAGAGCTGCAGAAAGTCAGTGCTGCAAGGGGTTTCAGCCTTGCTGCAGAAGTGCAATGGTCAACCAAGTACTCCAGAGACCCAAACAAGCCCGCAGGTCACTTGGAGAGTCTGAGGACCCTGTGGCTTTGCCCCCTGGCTGGGCAACTCTGGAAGAGCTGTGTTGTATGGACATCGCACAGACCCCACTCCTGTCCCCTTGCCAGGGCCCCCTCAATGTCGGTAGTGCCTCCTGGAATGGTGCCAGTGGTGCCCTGGTCCCCCTGCTCAAGGACCCTCCTAGGTTGACAGGAAGCTCCTTTCAGAAAGGCTCCTGACCTGCTCCTGTTTGCTAGAGACTCCTTCCTGTGCGGTGGCTCCCAAGGCCTCTAGAGAAACCCATGGGGCATCTGTTGGGTGCTGGTGTGATTTATGGGGCCCAGATACAGCCAGGCCTCCAGCACTGCTGCAGGGGTTTTATCCCTGTGTGTGCTTGAGAGGAGGAATTCAGGAGAGACGTTTGGTCCAGGGAACAAGAGAGCTGGTTTCAAGGCTCTGAGCAATTCTGGTCTCATCTGTAAATCCATATTCAGAGGCTCCATGTCAGGCTGCTGGGGACCAATGGCCAGTGGCTGTCCAGCCTCTTGGCCTCATGGATGCAGTTAAACAGCATCAAGCCCGAGATGACAGAAGGCAATTTGTTTCCCTCGGTGCTCTGCTGCTGATGAGGAAGGCAGAGTTCCTGAGTTCTTGGGCTTTTGTGGAGAAATGAATCTGGCAGCGAAGGGTCTTGGGGATTTGGAGTGCAGGTTTCCATTAGGTCATCTTAAAGATGAGGCCGTCAAGTGCTATCTCCTTGTTCTCTCTGGGAGGTGGTGTTTTCAGCCCTGCTTTCAGACCCTTAGATCTCCAATGCACATGCACCCACGTACACATGCACACACACACACACACACACACACACACACACACACACACACACACACACAATTCCCAACACACAAGGGGCCCCTGCAGTGTCTTCCTTCCCTCAACTCTCAGTCCAGGAGAATAGCTGGAGCCCTGCTCATGGGCAAGGTGGCCTTCCTCTGCCTTCCCAGTGGGCGAGTATGCCTCTAGTCCTCAGAATCAGTGCCCTTACTTCCTCCACCAGCCCAGGGGCAAAGGCACAACAGCTCATCATTAGCCTTGTGACAGGCAGTGTAATGGTCCCCCAAAATGTCCACCTCCTTATCTCCAGGACCTGTGCACATGTTATCTTGCATGGCAAAATAGACTTTGCAGATGTGGTTAAGTGAAGGGTCTTAAGATGAGATTATTTTGGATCATCTGAGTGGATCCCCTGTCATTGCATGGGTCATTATAAGAGGGAAGCAAGAAGTCCAGAGGGAGAAGAGATTTGGCAACAGAAGCAGAGAGCAGAGGTCGCTCCAGGGCTGCAGACCAAGGACTGAGAATAGCCTTAGAACTGGAAAAGACCGAAGTAGAACAGATACCTTGGTTTTAGTCCAGTGAGACCCTGTGTGGATTTCTGACCTCCACAGATATGCCGCAATAAGTGTGAATTGTTTTTAGCTACCAAGTTGGTGGGAATTTGTTACCGCAGCAATGGGGAACTAGCATAACTGTTACTAACTAGTTTGACTTGGGGCACATCCAATGTGGCAGGTGCAGGGAGGGGCTTCCTTTTTGTCTCAGGGCCAGTGGGATGCAGGTCTGTGTCTGTTCTCAGTTCACAGCTGGCTTCGGGAGAGTTAGGGACAGGTAGGGCTTAGTTGGGCTCTTGAGGTTCTACGAGTCAGGGGGAATGGTGGGTGTCAGGCGGTGGAACTGTGGCAGAAAGGTACTGAGTTTTCAAATTTACAACTTGCTGGACTCAGGGTTCAGAACTAACCAAGTAGTATTAGCCCTACCGCCAGGGTATGAGCAAGCCACCTGCACAGGCCAGTGGCGAGGCAGGGCAGGAGTGAGGGTGATCCCCCTGGTGGTGGCAGGAGACACATTCCCAGACAGGCAGGCCGGGGATGGCAAACAGAAGAATAAAGCTCCTTCAGACCCTTGCATTCCTGCTTCAACAGCTCACAGGCCTGGCTGATGACTAGTATCATCTGGAGTCCCTGGGAAAAGCATACATTTGGGGTCCTGTCCCAGGGGACTTGCAGAGCGCATGCCTAGGAACCATCTGCAGTAACCTCTGCTGTACCAGGCAGGGTATCTTGTGCCTTCCTAGTCCCAGCTATGTGGACAGTTCCCATGGCTGAGTATCTGCCTTGGAAGTCCATTTTTCCCACCAGCCATCCACTCCAACCCAGTCCAGAGCAGCTCAGCAGGTGATATTGTCACCTATCCAGGACTCAGGGTGGGCACCCAGGCCACTTTGTTTTCCATCCCAGGCCTGCCTAGCCTTGACTTACCTCCCTTGTCCTTGGCTGATGTGGGAGGTCACAGTAAAAAGGCCAGGGGGTCTCCAAGGTTTGGACTGCTTCTGCAAATGTCACAGAACTTCCAAAGTGAACCTCAGAACCTTGGAACCTCAGCTCTTTTAATACTTTCTGTTCCTTTTCCCATTCTTTCAAACTGGACCCTAAGCCTGGGGTAGCTGAACAATTTTCCCTCTGATAGGCAGGGACTATTAGAATTTTTGCACCCTTTCTCAACTTTACTGTAGGGACTCTTGTACTTGTTAGGTGCCACCGAGTTGCGTCTGACTCAGTGAGCCTATGTACAACACAGCAAAATACAACCTAACACTGTGCCATGCCCACGATCTTTTTTACATTTAAGCCCATTGTTGCAGCCACTGCATCAGTCCATCTAGTTGAAGGTCTTCCTTTTTTTCATTGACTGGCCACTCTCCTAAACAAGATGTTTTTCTCCAGGGTTTGGTCCCTCCTGACAACATGTCCAAAATATGTAAGACACAGTCTAGCCATCCTTGCTTCCAAGGAGCACTCTGGTTGTACTTCTTTTAGGATGGATCTATTGGTTCTTTTGGCAGTTCATAGTATATTCAATATTCATCTCAGTGCCATAATTCAAAAGCATACATTCTCCTGTCTCCCTTGTTCAATGTCCAGCTTTCACAGTCATATGATGTGGCAGGAAGTACCATATCATAAGTCAGTTGAACCTTTCTCTTCAATATGACATCTTTCCTTTTCAATGCTTTCAAGAGGTCTTTTGCAACAGCTTTTCCCAATGCAATGCATTTTTTGATTTCTTGACTACTGCTTCCATGGGTGTTGATTATAGAATCAAGTAAAGGAAAATCTTGTATAACATCAATCTTTTCTCCATTTATCATGAAGTTGCTTACTGACTCAGTTAGAAGGATTTTTGTTTTCTTGATGTTGAGGTACAATGCATACTGAAGGCTATGTTCTTTGATCATCATCAGTAAATGGTTCAAATCTTCAGTTTCAGCAAGCAAAGTTGTGTCATCTGCATAATGCAGATTGTTAATGAGTCTTCCTCCAATTCTGATGCTATGTTCTTCATAAAGTCCAGTTTCTTGGATTATTTGCTCAGCATAGAGATTGAAGAGGTACAGTGAAAGGATGCAGCCCTGATGCACACCTTTCCTGACTTTACATGAAGCAGTGTTTCCTTGTTCTGTTCAAACAACTGTCTCCTGATCATGTACAGATTCCTCATGAGTATAATTAAGTTTTCTGGTGTTCCCATTCTTTGCAATCTCAAACTGTACTGGTAAGGACTCTTGTAGTTACTCCTATTTAACAAAATATCTATTTCCCTATCTATCTCTCTATCTTTCTAATCTATCAGCTACAGATCTATTTTTGGTTTTGCTCCTTTGAGCCCTGAGAAGCATGGCATAGAAGTTAAGGCTGACAGGGTGGACAGCCCTATGTTGAATTCTTAAGTTTTGACCGTGGGCAAGATTCTTAGCATCTTTCTGTTTCAGTTTCCCTACCTGTGCTGTGGGGAGAATGATAGTGCCTGGCACATAGTGTTCATGCTCAGATAATGTGAGTAAATTTGGGTAAAGTTCTTAGAATAGCACTTGACAAGTTATACATGCTTGATAAATGCTGGTGTAAGCCTGTATGAAATATTTATCTGAGAAAAGCACATTAAAAAAGCTTCCCCAAGTTTAAAATACAAGCAGATCAGAAAGAAGGGGGAGGGGATCAGCAGGAGGGAGTGGAGGTTGGGGATGGGGGCACAAGGAGGGGAAATCACATAGGTGGGTAAAGTGGGAGAGGAAAATCTGAAAATATAGTATGCAATTATCTGAATACATGGGAAAAAAGGGGGGAGGAAAAAAACCAGTGAGAATATAACCCATGATTGCATACGATTTTCATTACATACTAATTAAAATTCCTCCTTTTTTTCTTCTTTAGTTGACTCGTTGTTGTTAGGTGCCATCAAGTTGGTGCAGTCGGTGTCCAACTCACAGTGATCCTATGCACAACAGATGAATCACTATTGTCCGTGTTTCTCTACTATTTATAGGGTTTCCAATGGCTGATTGTTTTTTGGGAGTGGGTTGCCAAGTCCTTCTCCCAATCCTGCAGCACCTGCTGTTTCCAGGCAGTCTCCCATTCAAGGACTAAGCAGGTCCAACCCTGCTTAGCTTCCGAGATCTGAAGGGATTGGATGCCACCATGGTACAGCTGCAAGGCTTTAGTTGATACTGTTTTATAAAATATGTAGGATGATGAATGTGTAAGCAAAGTGATTTAATAGTTGCATAATGGATATAACAAATGAATTATTACTCTGTACCCCACCAACATTTATAAATAAGTAAAAATAATTCCCAAGTTTGATTGACTCCATACTGTAAAAAAAAGAAAGCCTCTTCTTGCCAGCTTGACTCTCTACAGCCTTCCAACAGGGAGCCGAAGAGCTAGTTAAACTCAGTCCACCTTTCTGGCCCTGTATCCTTTGATTTTGTTGTTAAACAAACAAACAGGAATGAGCTCCGAGGGCTGAGCGGGGAGGACGGGAGAGGCCCCGCTCGTTCAAGCTGAGATAACTGCAGGAGGCAAGGGTGGCCCCTGCGAGTCTACACCGCACGCCATCTGTTTGCTGATTTTCCCCTCTGTCCCCTCCTTCAGAAGCGAGATGTTCAGAGCAGGCAGAATTGAGGGCCCTGCAGACAGGTGGCCGAGCCCTTCATGCCGCAGTTTTCAATTACGATGCCAGTCAGCGGGAGAGAGTAGAAGGCGAAAATGAAAGTGGAATATTTGGTTAGCGCTCTGACAAGCCATGAATCAAAACCAAGTGAAATTGCTCTGGGGTCTCCCGGGCTGTCAGCCTCCTCCATCCATCCTGCTTGCCCCTTGGCTGTGTCATTTGCAGCTGGTCACCCCGGTCGAGGGAAAGCAGGCCCTATATGCAGTGTGGCGGAGCCCTCCGCTGCCCTCCGGGCCAGGCACACATCCCGGCACATGGGGACACTTGGCCTCTGCAGTTGAGCCAGAGGAGGTGGGAAGGACCATCCATGGGATGGCACCACCTTATGATGGATCGGACCCAGGCCAGGCTGCGGGAGCACCTGCCCCCTGTCTCACAGACCTCTGGGATACTGCTCAATGTGTCCCTGGCTGGTGCCCCTTCATTTGTATTTGAGGAGCCCTAGCATAAGCTCTGCATGGCCTATGCCTGCGGGGGTCAAGGCCAAAGGTGCCTCTGGAGTTAGGGAGAAAGGGAAGAGCTGCCAAGAGTGTCTGTGCTATAGGGACAAGGGACCTCTTCTGCCTCCCTCCCCACTATAGCCGTGACTGGTTTAGCGCCGTCAGGCCAGAGGCAGAGTGTGCTGGACAGGGAGCCGGTAAATCCCAGGCTTTGCCTGAGTACAGGAATGAAGGAATGCTTGGGGAAGAGGCGGGGCTCAACTTGAGGAAGCCAAGCCTGATTAGCTCAGTTGGTGGAGCACTGCTCAGCACTCTCTGGGATCCTGGGTTGATTCCAGCACCACAAAAAATAGGAGAAGGACCTGGAAGTGCACTTCTGAAACAACCACTATTGAAAACGCTATGAATAGCAGAGAGGCACTGACATAGTGCCAGGCACGGCACAGTGTGGGGGAGTGTTTTCTTCTGTTGTACATAGGGTTGCTGTGAGTCAAACTCCACTCAACAGCACCCGACAACAAGAAAGCTGACACATTAGAGGCCTGGTATCCAGGGTGTGCAGAGCCAGCTTCTCTTTAACTTTTTGTCACTCATCTTTTCATTGGTGAGCACAGTGAGGATGACAGCATGAGTCCAGCTGGGAGGTCCCCCCATGGTTTGGGGTGGCTCAGACAGTGAACTGGAGTGAAGAAGGGAGAAGGGGGGTCAGCCTTGGGTTCTAAGAGATCTTGTGGAGGAAACTTGAGTCAAGTTAGCCCCTGTGTGGTCAGTTGATCACTGGGGAGCTGCCAGCCAGGGCTGGGCAGGTAGGTATAGGAGGCCCAGGGTCCTGCTCACTGTCCGCTCACTAAGCCGTACGTCCTGGCTTGGCTCCAACTGACACAAGACCTCAAAGGGCTGGAGACAACCATGCTGTCAGACAGCAGATGGGCAGCACTGATGCTCTGGAGTGGAGAAAGGTCAGGAGCTACCAGGACCCTCTGCCCTGCAGAGCCATCCAGGATCTGGTCCCGTGAGGCCAGAACAGAGTCAACAGCAGCTCAAGTTGAGCTGGAGAGTCAGGGAAGAAGCAGATTCTAAGCGGCCAATCATGATCAGAACCATGAGCCAGGAATGGAGGGCAGGACAAAGATAGACGTGTTTCAGGTCCTGGTCTGTGCCCAGTCTTTCGGGATATGCCATGGCTGTAGTCACCAAGCCTGATGCTGCTCCCCAGTGCCTTTTTCTGTCCCAGTGACACCTTCATCTGAGTTGGGTGGGGAACGCTTGTGCAAGACTAGGGACTCAGGTCATTCTGGTGGGGCTTGGGGGGCAGAACCAGGATCGGCATGTAGAAGTTCAGGGGAGGAGGATTTTTGCTCAAGATAGGCTGTGTGGCTTTGAAGGAGGTTGCTTTGTGTGGTGGAGAGCTCTTTGTCCCTCGATGTGTTCAAGACCCCTGAGTAGAGCCTGCAGGGGTGACTCCTTGCATTGTGTGGCAGGTCGGGCTGAGGACTCTAGGTCCCCTTCTGGTCCTGAGAGACTTCAGCCAGCTGGATTTCTGCCTTGTCAGAGGGACTGATTGAAGAGGAAGTGGAAATTAATAAGCATGGGCTTTTAGGTTTTAGTTGTATTTACCTTCCTCCCTCCTCCTGGCTCCCTCCCATGTCTCAATGTCAAATCCATTCCATGGATTCTTGAGTAAATCACACAGCCAAGGGCTGGCAGGAGGCATGTGGTCAGGCAGACATCATCTGCCCATTTCCCCATTGGGCACGTCCTCAGTGCCACAGAATGGACGACCATCTCGGCAGTGAGGGAGATGGGATATGGCGAGTTGGCCACACTGGACATGGTAGGGGATGGGGAAGGTCCCAGAACCACAGCTCTGCTGCCCCTTCTACCAGGCTATGAAGTGACAGCAAAGTCCAGCACAAGCTGTATGAGCTATGTCAGTAAGCAATGTTGCTCCCTATTCCCTATTAGCTGAAGCTTCTGTTGGCCTGTATTTCCCACAAAATATTGGATTTGTTCCTCACCGGGTTGGCTGTTGCCACATCCCCAGCCCTGAACCAGTTGCTGTGGCCAGGAGGATGCAATACACAGATCGTGTAGACCTCAGAGATGCGTGGGGAAGAGGATGTGTCACTCTCTCCAGACCACAGAGCCAGCCAGTGGGAGCCACAGAGGGTGCTGGAACAAAAGAGATCATAGTGGCGTGTTTCTGGATGGACAGTGGCCACTTCCCCTCCTGAGGCTGTACCTTGATTTTCCTTTGGGAAGCTACCATTTTCCCTGACTGCCAGGAAAGGAGGGGAGAATATATCTAACTGTGCCATGTCTTGGACAGCTTAGGCTCAGTGGCAGGTGGCACAGGAGAAGCCCTGGCTCCCAGCTTCGTGGGGATAGATCATAGAGCAGCTGCCCTGGGGGGCTTCCAGGGGTACCTCCCACCTCCAAATCAGGGCCTCCTCTTAGAACTGTCCCTTCCTTTCCCAGGAGGCAGGGGCAGAGCCAGCACCTCTTGAGCTCCTTCCTGTTTTGGGATATGGATTCCATTTTTAAATTTGGAATATTTGACTATTTTCCCTTTAGTGCTTTTACACATACACAGACAAGTCGTGAGGAATAATGATGGTAATCAAATGTGTATCAGTGATAATGGTTTGCACGGTTGGGCCTTCCTGCCCCTTGGAACACTGAGGTTGGGTAGCGCTCTTTTGGAACAATGTGCTAATCAGACGTGAAATGACAAAACTTGCCCAAACTGCAA
Organism: Pedetes capensis; assembly: GCA_007922755.1. NCBI lineage: Eukaryota > Metazoa > Chordata > Mammalia > Rodentia > Pedetidae > Pedetes > Pedetes capensis. Next base: position 10,846 of record VMDO01007406.1, read on the forward strand.
TCCATTATGTAATCCTGGATATTTTTCTGCTTAGCTAAAATTCATTATTATTTTTCTGGATATTTCTGCACGCATCTATCAAACAGACACAAAGCAAAACGCCTTGGAAATATAGACTGAAGCTAAAAGCTGAAATGTAATGATAATAAAAGAGAAATCATCACTATAATAACTTCACCCCAGTTCTCTTCTAAATGCTTTGCCTCACAACAACTCCATGAAGTGGTTAACATGATTATTTTGCCAGATGAAGCTACTGATATTTGAGAAGTCACATTATTTGCCACACCTGGGAAGTACCAGAGATGGAGTAAACCCAGGTCCTCTGGGCATCAAGCCCATGCTTGCTCTGACCACCATGGGTTTGCACCCATGTGAAGGGCAGGGAACAGCTCCTGTGCATGAAGCTGCCCTTGAGCCAGGTGCGGTGGAAAGTTTCCACAGGCAGGGCATCTCCCTGCAACCCCACTGAGCAGTGGTGGCTGTCATCCGTGAGGATGGACACTGTACAGTGGATAGCCACTGTTTGTAAATTTTCATCCTTTTTTACCAGTGGAATTCTTTATATCCCCCAAATGATAAAAACATCTCAACTTATAGTACAGATGAAGGTTGATTGGAATGAATTGACTTTAAAGTTCAAATGTTTAATATTTGCTCATTGTAAACCAGATTGTAAGAAAAATGCAGCTGTTTAGATTAACATGGCCTCTGGTAAGATTTGCAGTCTCAGATCATCCTCAGTGTTCTATTTATGCCAGCATTTTCTTGGTTGCATAACCTTGAAAAAAAATCCTGATTCACACAACTAAGTAGTTGTACATATTAATTCCTCAAAGCTTGCCTTCAGAGTGTGGTGCACTCTTACATTAAACTGATCCAGAGGTTTAAAAGAGAAATGGGAAAATACTTCCAAAGTTGAATGTCTCTCAACATTGAAGAACTGTCTCCCCTCACTTAATTAGTAAATGTTCACACTGGCAAGAATTGACAAATGTGTTCTTCAGCTAGTTCAAACTCACAATGGTATGGTAGAAAACACTTTTCAAATTTATGTTGTGACATTGAGATGTTCAGTAATATTATTTTAAAAATTCTCATATTCTGTCAGGCATGATGGCACATGCCTATAATCCCAGCACTCAGGAGGCTGAGGCAGGAGGATTGCAAGTTCAAGGCCAGCCTGAGCTACAACATTAGACCCTGTCTCAAAAAACCTAAATCAGTCAATTAATCAACCAACTCACACCATTAAGGAAAAAAAACCTCTCTCATATATCCTAGAATTTGTGTCTGTCTCATTGTTGTTGTTAAGTACCATTGAGTCAGGTCTGACTCATAGCGATCCTATGTATAACAGATGAAATCCTCCCCAACACTGTGCCATGCCCAGCACTATTGTCAGTGCTTCTCTTCCATTCACAGGTTTTCAATGGCTGATTGGTTTTTGGGAGTGGGCTGCCAGGTCCTTCTTCCTAGCCTACAGCAACCACTATTCCCAAGCAGTCTCCCATCTAAATATTAACCACACTCAACCCTGCTTAGCTTCTGAGATCTGAGGAGATTGGATGCCAGGAGGCTATGGCTGCAGGAGTCTCTGTCATATAGTCACCTCACAATTCAAAGCAGTCAAATTAAGTTCATTTATTCATCCAATCATTTGTTTATTTACTCATTCAAAAAAATTTTTGTTAAGTGCCTACCATAGGCTGGGCACTGGTTTAGGTGCTTTGGTTATAGTGATAGGCAGAACAGTCCTTGCCCTGCTGGAACTTGCATTTGGGGGAGGGGAGAGTGGAGTAGAAATGAACGAGAAGCCTGTAGACAAATAAGACCATTTGTCAGATGGTGGTATGTAACTTTAATAAAAGCGCAGGCCTGTTTTAGGCTCTGATGGGAAGACATTAGAGGAAGCAGAGTAGAAAGTACAGTTGGAATAAGCAATGGGAGTGTGAAACCCACACAGAAGGTGAAGGAATTTCTTCTTTGTGCTTACATCTCTCCACCAAACCAATAGAGTAGGTGCCCCAACTTATATGTCTGATTAAATCAATACATTAACTGTCTTTCTAAAACCTCTAGCACTTGCCAGGATGAGTCGCTTGGGGAATGGACAAGTTGGGGAACAGGGACTTGGACACACAAAGAAAATTAGGGACACAGTGACCAGAAATGTGCCCACAGTGATCGCTTGGTAGTAAGCAATGGATTAGAAACCAAGTGGTTCCAGGTGTGAAGAGAAAGGGACCTGAAGGCCATGCATGGGAAAAATAGGAGGGGATCTTTTGGACATCAATGACCAGTTTCCTCTAAAATGAGAATGGTCTCCAGGTAGAAGTCCAAGTCCAGTCTATCTTAGCTGCTTGGACTTGGGAGTGGAAAATGGTTGCCATAGACGCTGGCAGTGGTGGCTGGACCTGGCTCCTACTGGCTCAAGAGAGCTGACTGTACACAGCACTTCCCATCTGCACATGCGGTGATGACGTGAAGATATCTTAAACTCAGCCATGGTGGGAGCATTTACACCATGGGAAGTGGTGAAGGCTGCAAATCAGGGCTTTTCTCTCCGGAGAAGGAGGTTAGTGAACACTGGCTGGTTTGGGATCTATCTTCTGTTGACTTTACCTTTGGGATGAAGATTGCATGTGAAGTTTTCTATTTATGAAGTGCTCAAACACAGAAGAGTGTACCCTTTGCCTTTGGCTTCCCCTCATCATAGACTCCCCTGCTATTCTCCCCTCCGTGGAACTAGACATGATCAACAGGTTCAGAAGGGGAGGAAGAGAGGCACTGAACAACGAGGGGTGCTCAGAGAAGAGCTGTTCTGTTTGCTGGCTGCTCCTCCTAATCATTTTCGCTTCACTTAGCCAATCTGCCTGAAATCCCAGTAATGTAAACAAAGGCAGAAGGAAGCAATCAACCACTTCTACATGAGTAAGAATTTGCTCCCTGGGGGAGTAGAGGAACAAACTAGGTAAATAATTTTGGAGCTTGAAGGCACTGGAGTTGAGGGCTGACCTAAGTGGTCCCACAGTTAGAGAATGTCCTCAGTGTCCAGGAAACAGGAGTAAGGATTTGGAGGTACCAGAGGGCGAAAGACAAAGCCACACATTCTTGAATTTCTTCTGGGGAACAGAGAGATTTCTCTCTCTCTATCCTTCTTCCTAAGGTCATGGTGCTGGCCCATGAGTGCTATAGATTAGGCTAGTATTGTTAGAATTCAAGTTTGGAAACTTTTGAGGAATATATCCAAGTGACAAATCAGCATTCAAAAAACATAGAGTTAACAACAGTCTTTAGCTCTGTTTATTTAATCAGACAGTACATTTCTGAAGCTTCATGTAGAACAGGATGAGTTTACTCAACAATTCACATGGCAGTTTCAGAAATATCTTATTTTAATTTCTGATTCCTCTGCTGTGGGTAGGAGCTTTTTATTTGTTAGTATACTCTGCACTTTGAGCAGCCCTGTCAAATGTTTAATGATGTAAAAACAAGTTCTTACATGTGCTAGGATCACTGGGCATTTAAATAAACACTTTTGTAGAGAGTGAGTCACCCCAGAGCTGGGCCCACGTGAGTCCTCATAGAGATTTTGTGGACAAGAGCGTGGATGTGGTTGGAGACAGGCCTTCCGAGGTTCCCATGGCGATCTACTGCCGTGTGAAAAAAATGCCACAAAAGTGAGTGGTTGAAAGCAATCACCATTTTTATTCCAACTCATTTGAAAGAGCTGCTCCTCAGGTAGGGCCCAGCTGGGTTATTTCTCTGCTCCCAGGAGCACAGAGTGAGATCTCTGAGTGGTCCTCAGCTCCTGGATGGTGGTTCTGGAGGGTCCGAGACCACAGACATATCTGCCATGTCTCATGGGGTGGATGAAAGCTGGGCTTAGCTGAGACCATCTGGAGGAGCAGCTCTTTACCCTGGTGATCTTAGAGCTTTTGGAATTTTTACCTGGAAGATAAGCCTGTAGCTGTATCACTGTGGCATCCGATCCTATCAGATCTCAGAAGCTAAGCAGGGTTGGATCTGGTTAGTACTTGGATGGGAGACCGCCTGGGAACACCAGGTGCTGTAGGTTTGGGAGACTGACCCAGAAACCCACTCCCAAAAATCAATCTGCCATTGAAAACCCTATGAATAGCAGAGAAGCACTAAGAATAGAGTGTTGTCTGTTGTACATAGGGTCGCTATGAGTTGGACACCGACTTGATGGCACCTAACAACAGCGTGGAAGATGACTTGTCCCAGCGTGAATGTCATCTGAGAACCTAGTAGAAGCTTTATGCCCTGTTCTAACTTTGCCTCAGAACTCCAGCAGCATTGCTTCCATTTCATTTACTTGGTCACAAGTGAGTGATTGGGACAGTGTGACTCAAGGGGAGGCAATTAGATTCCATCTCTTGGTGGTCGCATGGCCAGATCCCACTGTGAAAGAGTCGGTAGGAAGGGAGATGTTGTTGTGGCCATCCTAGGGGAAAAACAATCTGCCATACTGCATATCCTAATCCTGGGCATCTTTCTCTGTTGGCTGCCATATTATACCAAATAGTAGCCAAAGTCCTTGGCTGACAACACTTTCCATTAAATTAACTAAATGAGACTGAGCTTTAGTTCAGGCTCTGGATTAATTTCACCCTGTGCTTCATCTTCCCCAGTACTCTCACTCACAAAATCCAAATCTGATTTTGCAGTACCCCCAGCACATTGCCAATCATCTTGAGAGTTGTCATAAGCATCCTAAAATATTAACATTAATTAAGTGATAAATATTTACCATTTATGCCTTTGCGGATTTCAACATTGTTACAGCTGCAATCAGACAAGCTCTGACAGGGTATCAGTCTCAACTCTTAGTGAAAAAAATAGGAGAATCACAGATGTGTCCCCTCAGTGGATAGAATTCATAGGAATGATTCTCTTCATGGGCTAGGGTGAGCATGAAAGCAAGTTTCTCTAAAGGCAATTAGTTGTTGTTGTTATTAGGTGCTGTGGAGTTGGGTCTGAGTTACTGACGCAATGTGCAGCAGAATGAAATACTCTCCAGCACTGTTCCATGCCCAGCACTACTGTCAGTGCTTCTCTGCTATTTATAGAGTTTTCAATGGTGGATTGTTTCAGGAGTGGATTGCCAGGTTCCTCTCCCTATCCTGCAGCACCTGGTATTCCCAGGTGGTCTCCTATCCAAGGACTAAGCAGGTCAACCCTGCTTAACTTCTGAGACCATGTGGGATCAGATACCAGTTACATCTCTTTAATTGATTTTTTTCTGTTTCTCTAGGAATTGACATGAGTTGTGCCCAACTCCACGGCACCTAACAAGAACAATACCCAAATGATCTGACAACAGGGTTTCTGTGTAGACTATTGACATTCTATTGTTTCTCCCCTACAAGCAGAGATTGGGCTGTTCACATGTGTTGGTGAGCAGGAATGCAGCATTGGCTGGCGCTGCTGCATGCCTTACTCCTGCGGGTGGTTAATAAATCACATTTGATGATTTGATGACATAACCTTTAGATCTGAAATTGTGGTTGTCCTGGACAGTAAGGAAAAGCCTCTTCTATTTATTAGAAAACATATATTACTCTTTGATTTCTTGAAGTTTTTCTGGTATATTTTAATGATTCCTTGAGTGAACATTCTAAAAATCAATTGAATTGTTCCCATTGTCTTGACTGAGCTTTTTCTCTTTCAAAATTGATGTAAAGATGTTTGATATCTCAAAAAGGAATAGATTGAACATTTAAATATCTGGTGCATTTAGGTGATCAGTTATTTATCTTTTATGTGTGGGGATATAAATTTGTTGTCAATTTTCTTCAAAAGTCTGCCAAGTATGGTTCTTTTCTAAAAATATTTGCAGATTTTTATAATTAAATAACTGTATGGTCCAGAAGCATAAGTTTGGTAATATGCTGACATTCCTTTGTTTTTACTTCCATTTTGTCAGCCCAGTTTTTACAAATGGCCCTTGTCCAGAGCCAGGTGGGTTTATACTGCAACCATCCTTGGATGCCTATAGCCGTAGCCCTGTGGCATCTGATCCTGTCAGATCTTGGAAGCTAAGCAGGGTCGGGCCTGGTTAGTCCTTGGGTGAGGGACTGCCTGGGAACTCCAGGTGCTTTAGGCTTGGGAGAAAGACCTAGCAACCCACTCCCAAAAAACAATCAGCCATCGAAAACCCTATGAATAGCAGAGAAGCACTAACAATACTGTTTCATCTGTTGTACATAGGGTAACGATAAGTCAGATACTGACTAGAAACCCAACAACAACAACAACCCCTAGGATGCTATGGAGTGTCAATTTCCTGATTGTTTTTGTAAGATAAGGAAAGTGGACATTTTAGGCCAGCACAGCTATGAAACATTAGTTAGTCCTTGTCCACCAAGAACATACTATGTGCCGCAAGCCCAGGGGGAATGAGACATTCAGGTCAGGCAGGAAGGGGCAGAGGGCCACACGCTCAAGGGAATGTAGTGCATCTCCTGGGATCTGGAACCCAGGACCTCCAAGGGAAAACACCTGGCAGCTCACCTGTCAGATGCAACTGTGGTTCCCTTAGATACCAACAGCAGCGTGCTAGCGTGAAGTTTGTGTTTTCACTCATGGACCCTGTGAATCTTCTGAGTGTTTTTTTATTCCACTTTGTTTTTGTGGGGAAGAAGGTGTTGGGAAGCTCAACCCCATAATTTTTCGTCAATCTCAATACTGCATGCAGGGCTCTTTGAGTGTATTGGATTCTAACCACATTCTCTATCTTACTAAAATTTTCCTTTGATCTGATGTCATTATTTATTTATTCCTGATGTAGTGTGTGTGTGTGTATGTGTGTGTGTGCGCACGCACATACACATTTAAGCATCCTCAGAAACCCTTTGGAATGAGCCCAGTTACAAAGACAGAAAGGAATTTTATGACCTCGTAAACGTTTATGGCTTTGTTTTTGTTGTTAGGTACCCTCAAGTCAGGTCTGACTCATAGCAACCCTGTGCACAACAGAATGAAACACTACCCAACCCTATGCCATGAGCATGATCGTTTTATGTTGAACCCATTGTTACAGTTACTGTGGTTTTTCTCATTTTGAGTCGTGCCATATCAGCAAAAGCAGGTCCCCGGGGCTTTCCTCCATTCCCATCATTAAGGTCGATTGTACTTGGAGGAGGCAACTTTTCCTAGTCATTTCTTGAATGCCTTCCAGCCTGGGGTGGGGCTCATTTTCCAGCACTATATTTGACAGTGCTTCTCTGCTATTCATAGGGTTTTCAATGGCTAATTATTTTGGGAGTTGGCTGCCAAGTCTTCTGCCTCACCTGTCTTAGTCTAGAAGCTCAGCTGAAAACTGTCCACTATGGATGGTCCTGCTGGTATCTGAAATACTGGTGGCATAGCTTTTGGCATCACAGCAACACACTGGTCCCCACAGCATGACAGGATGACAAACACCTGTGTAGGGGGTAGGGGGTTATGGCTTTAGTGCTATTAAGTCCTTGTTGTTGTTAGGTGTGGACCAGTAGGGTCCAACTCATAGTGACCCTATCTACAACAGAATGAAACACTCCCCGACACTGTGCCATGTCTGGCATTGTCAGTGCTTCTCTGCCATTCATAGGGTTTTCAATGGCTGATTGTGTGAGGAGTGAGTGAGCTGCCAGGTCCTTATCCTATTTTTGTGGTGCTGGGGATTGAACCCACAGCCTGAGAGAGAGCAGAGCAGCGCTCTACCAACTGAGCTTAACCTCATCCCCAGGGATGTTAGAAAGGGGAGAGCAATGTGAGGTAACTCTGGAGGAGTAGGAAGAGGCACTCAAGTGACAGGACAGAGTAGTTCATTCTCAGGCAGGGGCAGAGCTGTAGCGTGATGGGAATCCAGGGCAGCTGAGGTCCTAGAGGCCACGTGGTCAGCAAGGTGAGCACCCTGGGCTATGGTGGTTTCCACAGGTTGGTGTTCACTGGGAGATTGGCAGGAATAAAGGATGCATCTTTCACTTTCTCTAATTTCTTCTTTTCTTTTTAATTTTAAATAGATAGCCAATGATTACTACCTAATAGAAAATAAAGAAGGAAAAAAATACGTAACAATCTCACTTGCTATTGTTAACATTTTGTGTAGAATCCTCTCTACTCTTTTCTTTTGTTCTACTAATTATTTTTTTCCTTGAATTCTATGTTATTTTCTGATTTTGCTTTGCTTGTATTTTACCAGAATATTTGGTTATCTCTTAATACTCATTCTACTACTTTCTGTAATTATTGTAATATATATGCATCCCAAATAAAAATCGAAACAGTGTGGAAGGGTATGGAATGGAAAATACTTTCTTTCTCATCTCCATATCTAATAACATATTTCAAAGGAAAGCACTTTTGGCTTTGTTAGGTTTAGTTCTTGTACCATAACTCTAAACAATGTTTTTTCCCATTGTTTCTTTCTTTCTTTCTTTTTTTGAAATGCTGAGGGGTTGAACCCAGGGCCTTTTTCACGCTAGGCAAGGGCTCCACCACTTAGGCACACCTCTGTCCCCCCCTTTTTAATTTTTTTATTTTGAGACAGGGTCTCAGGAAGTTGTATAGGCTGCAACTGGTCGTGAACTTGTAATCCTCCTGCCTCAGCCTCCAGAGTCCCTGGGAATACAGGTGTGCATCACGATGCCCAGCTGTCTCTATTTCTTAACATGTCAGTGCTAAGTGGTTTGTCAATCTTAAGTATATTTATTGATTTTTTATTATGAAAAACAAGAAGTTTCACTCACTTTCTATATACACCCTATTTCCAATTTTAAAAAATGTGCCTTGTATTTGGTTCTTCTATCTGCTACTTTGAGAATCTGAATCAGGAGTGTCTAATCTTTTGGCATTCCTGGGCCACACTGAGTAAAGAGGAATTGTCTTGGGCCATGCATAAATTATATAATATAGTTAGTGCACATACATGATGTGGGGGAAGTCATGAAGAAAATAAATGCTAATAAACATGGTGTTAAAAGATTTTGTAGGGTTGCATTACTAGTCCTGGGCTGCATGCAGATAGCGGTCTGTGGGTTGATGCCTGCTCTAAACAATGTGCCTCTCTCTCAGTTTCCTGATTCATCAGCTTAGATGGTACCTTGACACTTGGCTATGCAGTGAGGAAATCCTTAGCCCTCCTTTCCCTCCACCTCTTCTCCTCAGTTCTCAACTTCTGTTGTATCTACCATTATTTTCATATTAAGACTTATGTAGGCAGAATGAAGCTGTCCACACTTCACTTAGATTCATTCCAAACGTCAAATATCCATAAATGCTACTCATTTTATTGGCTAAGTGTATTATTTGCTCAGAAGTGATTTGGTAAGATTGTTTTCATAGAGGAAAAGAAGGAATTGGCTCCAAGTCTGTCCCTGTCAAAGGAGAATCTTGCAAATGCTAAAATCAAACCCTTGCCATATACAATTTTCTTTATCTCAGTTACTTCCTATATAGTTTGTTTTCTTTACAAACTAGTAGTCACTCCTCCCTCAATCCTAGGCAACCATTAATCTACTTTCTATTTCTATAGACTGGATTCTTCTGGAATATGCATATATATGGAATTACACCCCCACTTGTCTTTCAGCTTGTTGTACTGTTGGGAGCTTGCATGTTGCTGTGAGGCTGAAAGATATGCCACTGATATTTCATATACCAGCAGGGCCACCCATGGTGGACAGGTTTCAGCTGAGCTTCCAGACTAATATAGGCCAGTGAAAAGGACCTGGCAGCTCACTCCCAAAACAATCAGTCATTGAAAACATTGAATAGCAGAGAAGCACTACCAAATACAGTGCCAGAAAATGAGCTCCCTCCGAAGGCTGGAAGGGATCCAAGAAACAACTGGGGAAGAGTTACCTCCTCAAAATAGAGTTGATCATAATGACAGGAATGGCATAAAGCCCCTGGGATCTCCTTTTGCTGATGTGGTATGACCCAAAATGAGGAGAAACACAGTGGCTGCAATAATGGGCTCACACATAAAAGGATCATGTGCATGGCAAATTGGTGGGTAGTGCTTTGTTCTGTTATACATAGGGTTGCTATCAGTCAGACCCAACTCAACAGCACCTAATACCACCACCACCAACAACAATGGAATTATACAGCCTGAACTCTTTCTGTCTAACTTCTTCAATTAGCATATTTTAAAATTTCATCCATATTATTGCATATATCAGCACCTGCTCTTTTTTATTGCTAAATAATATTCCATTATATAGATGTATTACATAGAGTAATTTATCAATGGACAAGTACATAAATTGTTTCACCTTGTGGCTATTATGAGTAGTGGTGTTAAAATTTGTATACTAAGGCCACAAATGAAAATAGGGAAGATTTTTTTTTTAACCAGCTCCTGAAATCTGAAATAGATCAAATAGTCCGTCAGGATGCATTGATAATTACTGGTGACTAGAATGCAAAAGATGGAAACAAAGAAGAAGGCTCAGTAGTTAGAAAATATGGCCTTGGTGACAAAAATGATGCTGGAAATCGCATGATAGAATTTTGTCAGACTGATGACTTTTTTTTTTTTTTGGTTTTTAAATAACCTTTATTTTTAAAGTCAAGATGTGCATTACAGCAAACAAAAACACAAGCAGCAAAGAACAAAGTTATCCATGGTCACAAGCAGTTCAGTTGGACATATCTTCTAGATCCCACGCATGTGTATACACGATGTTCCATTTTGGGTAACTGGGACCATACAATAATGTCATGCTTTCCCACATATAGTAATATCCACCAATAAGACTGATGACTTTTTAATAGCAAATACATTTTTTTACCAACATAAATGGTGACTATACACATGGAATTCACAATATGGAACATATAGGAGCCAAATTTACTACATTTGTGGAAAGAGATGATGGAAAACCTCACTATTAAATGTCAGAACAAGATCAGGTGCTAACTGTGGATCTGACCATCAACTGCTCATATACAGGTTCAAACTGAAAATGAAGAAAATTAGAACAAGTGTATAAGAGCCAAGGTATGACTTTGAGTATGTTGTTGTTGTTGTTAGGTGCCATGGAGTTGGTATCCGACTCATAGCAACCCTCTGTACAACAGGGGAAACACTATTGTCAGTGCTTCTCCACTGTTCATAGGGTTTTCAATAGCAGATTGATTTTTGGGAGGGGGTTGCCAGGTCCTTTCCCCAAGCCTACAGCTTCTGGTGTTCCCAGGCGGTCTCCCATCCAGGTATTAACCAGGCGTGACCCTGCTTAGCTTCCAAGATCTGACAGGATCCGATGCCATAGGGCTGCAGGCACTTTGAGTATATTCCACCTGAATTCAGAGACCACCTCAAGAACAGGTTGATGTGTTAGACGCTAATTATTGAAGGCCAGACAAATTGTGGCATGACATCAAAGACATCATTCATGAGAAAAGCAAAAGGTTATTAAAAAGATGGGAAAAAAGAAAACACCAAATTTCATGTCAGAGGAGACCCCAAAACTTGCCCTTGAACTTTGAGGAGCTAAAGTAAAAGGAAGACATGATGAAGTTAAGAAACTAAACAGAAGATTTCAAAGGGCAGCTTGAGAAGACAAAATCAAATATTATAATGACATGTGCAAAGAGCTGGAGATAGAAAACCAAAAGGGAAGAACACACTCTGTTTTTCTCAAACTTAAGGAATTAAAGAAAAAATTCAAGCCTGGAACAGCAATAGTGAAGGATTCTATAGGGAAAATATTAAATAGTACAGGATATATCAAAAGAAGATGGAAGGAATACACAGAGTACCTATACCAAAAAGAATTAGTGAATGACCAATCATTTCAAGAGGTTGCCTATGATCAGGAACCAATAGTACTGAAGGAAGAAGTGGAAGCTGCCTTGAAGGCAAAACACAAGGCTTCAGGAATTGATGGAATATCAACAGAGATGTTTCAACAAACAGATGCAGCACTGGAGGTGCTCACTTGTTTATGCCAAGAGATTTGGAAAAGAACTACCTGGCCACCTGACAGGAAGAGATCCATATTTGTGCCTAGTCCCAAGAAAGGAGATCCAACCAAATGTGGAAATTATCAAATGATATCATTAATATTGCATTCAAGCAAAATTTTGCTAAAGATCATTCAAAAGTGACTGCAACAGTATGTAGACAGGGAACTTCCAGAAAATCAAGCCAGATTCAGAAGAGGGTGTGGGATCAGGGACGTCATTGCTGATGCCAGATGGATATTAGCCAAAAGCAGAGAATACTAGAAAAATATATATCTATGTTTTATTGACTATGCAAAGGAATTTGACAATGTGAATCATAACAAATTATGGATAACATTGCACAGAATGGGAATACCAGAGCACTTAATTTTACTCATGAGGAATCTGTACATGGACCAGGAGGCAGTCATTCAAATAGAACAATGACACACTACCTAGTTTAAAGTCAAGAAAGGTATACATCAGGGCTGTATCCTTTCACTATACCTCTTCATTCTCTATGCAAAGCAAATAATCCAAGAAAATGGATTTTATGAAGAACACGGCATCAGAATTGGAAGAAGACTCATTAACAACCTGCATTATGCAGATTACATAACTCTGCTTATTTAAAGTGAAAAAGATTTGAAACATTCACTGATGAAGATCAAAGAACACAATCTTCGGTATGGATTGTACCTCAACAACAACAAAACAAAAATCCTTACAACTAGGTCAGTAAGCAACTTCGTGATTAAGAAAAGATTGAGGTTGTTCAAGATTTTGCTTTACTTGGTTCTATGATCAACACCCATAGAAGCAGCAGTGAAGAAATCCAAAGACACATTGCATTGTGAAAAGCTATTGCAAAAGACCTCTTTTAAGTCTTGAAAAGATGTCATATGGAAGATGAAAGTGTGCCTGACTCATTCCATGGTATTTTTAGTGGCATCATATGGTTGTAAAAGCTGGATGTTGTATAAGGGAGACAGGAGAAGAATGGATGCTTTTGAATTATGGTGCTGGCGTCGAATATTAAATATATCACAGACTACCAAAAGAACCAACAAATCTATCCTAGAAGAAATGCAACCAGAGTGCTCCTAGGAAGCAAGGATGGCTAGATTGTGTCTGAAGTATTTTGGATATGTTGTTAGGAGGGACCAGTCCCCGGAGAAGGATGTCATGTTTGGGAGTGTGGAAGGTTAACAGAACAAAGGAAGACCCTCAACTAGATGGATTGACACATTGTCTGCAATAATGTGCTTAAACATAAATAAGATTGTGTTACCTGGCACAGTGTTGGGGAGTGTTTTTTTCTGTTGTACATATGGTCACTATGAGTTGGACTGTCTTGATGGCATCTAAAAGCAACATATTTCTTGTAGGGCCATATATTTTCATTTCTCCAGGGCAAATACCAAGCAGTGTAATTTGTGGATCATATGGTAAATCTGCATCTAACAATTTGAAAAACTGCTAAAATATTTTCCAAAGTTCTGTACCATTTTGTGTTCCCATCAGCAGTGGCTAAAGGATTTGATTTTTCCACCCTCTCTACAGCATATGCTATTGTCTGTCTTTTTGATTCTAGCCACCCTAGTGGCTTTGAAGTGATATCTCATTGTGGTTTTGATTTGCATGTCTCTGATGCTTATTGGCTATGTTTTTTCTTTCCCTTACTAATGTGATTTTTTTATTGGTTGATTTTTTATATGTTGAACCAATCTTGTATTCATGGGATAATCCCCACTGGCTCATGGTATATAATCCTTTGTATATATTAGTGGATTCTCTTTGCTGATATTTTGTTGAGGATTTATGCATTTATTGGCCAGTAGTTTTCTGTCTGTAATGTCTTTTCTAATTTTGGTAGTTTTGATCTCATAGAATGAGTTGAGAAGTGTACTATCTTCTATTTTTTGGAAGAGTTGATGAAAGGTTGGTACTAATTGTCCTTGTGTTTGGTTAAGTTCATTATTAAAGCCATCTGTAGAACTAAGCTTTTTTTGTGGCAAGTTTTCATATTACTAATTCATTAACTTCACTGGTTATAGGTCTACTCAGACTATCTATTATTTCACCCATATTGCACATCTTTTTGGGAATTCACCCATTTCATCTAAGTTCTCTAATTTGTTGGCATACAATAGTTCATAGTATTCCTTTATGATTTTTCATGTCTCTTTATGATTGGTAGTTCTTTCCCCTCTTCATTCTTGATTTAGTAGTTGAGTATTCTCTCTTTTTTCTTGGTAAGTCTAGCTCAGACTTTGTCAATACTGTTGATTGCTTCAAAGAGCCAATTTTTACTTTCATTGATTTTCTTTTTCCTTTCTATTAATTTCATTAATTTCCTTTCTAACCTTATTTTCTTCCTTTTGTTTGCTTCATGTTTGGTTTACTTCTCTTTTTCTACTTTCATATGGTGGAAGATTAAGTTATTGATCTCACCTCTTCTTTCTTTATAATTTACAGTTATAAATTGGTTTAACTTAGGCACTTATTGTATAAATTTCCCTCTGCACACTGCTTTAGGAGCATCCCATGTTTTGATTTGCTGTGCTATTCTTTTCATTCATCTCAATATATTTTCTAATTTCCTTTGCAATTTCTTCTTTTATCTGCTGATTTTTTGAGACTGTGTTCTTTAATTTTCACATGTTTATGAGTTTAAAATATATTTCCTTCTGTAATTATTTTTAAATTTAATTATGGTTGAAGACCATGCTTTGTATTTCAGTACTTCCAAATGTCTTGAAGATTGTCTGATGGATAACACGTGGCCTTTTCTGGAGAATGTCTTGTATGTGCTTGAGAAGAATCTCTACCTGCTGATATTGGGTGGAGTATTCTATTGATTGTCTGTTAGGTCTATTTGATTTATGGTATTATTCAAGTCTTCCATTTCTTTGTTGATTTTCTTCTTGCCCATTCAATCCACTATGGAAAGTCTGCCATTGACATCTCCAACAAATATTCTCGTATTTTCTGGTTGTGTCTTTGATTCTATCAATTTTTGCTTCATTTATTTTTGGGATCTGTTGTTATATGCTATTTCTTTCAGATTAAAATATTTTTCTGTTTACTTTCATATTTTTCACATTTTAATCATACTCAGTTTGTCATTTCTATCTTACAGTTTTATTACTTGATGTTCTTGAAAGTCTAACCTGTTTATTGTTTCTGTTGATCTCATGAAGTGAAATAATCTTTTATGTTTTAAAAGGTTTTATTGTTAAGTCACATTGAAAGGATTTTATCTGTAGGAAACTTATGCAGCTTGGATTAAAGTTACTTTTCTGTAAATTGATTTTTCTTTTGCATCTCTTAGATGGTTCAAGTCTGTCACTAGCCTGGGACCGTATTTATGTTTGTGATGTCAAGAGGTCCTGCAGAAAACTTAAATTTGATCCATAAAATCATGTTAGCATAGACCCACGAGTCATATTTTCCCCACTGAGAGGCCAGAACAGGCCAAGCAAACTTCCTTTTATTTTCCCTATGATTTTGTTTTGATATTTTCTATGCAACCCTTTTACAGAATGGGAAACCTTTCAGGGACCTAGCTTTTACGTAGAAGCCTCAGTTCTATCCCTCATCATAAGCAGGATCAAGACCTCATTTCATTTCCCTGGGAGGTCATTAAACCCAATATCCTTCTGTTACTGAAACCAAAAAAATAAAAAATAAAAATAAATTAAAAAAAAAATCCTGGGACTGCTACCGGATCAGCTCACACTTTTGGTTTTTAATTTTTCTTTAGTTTTGACATCTGGGGATTTTCTCTTGACCATGGCTGTGCATGCACTAGGATGCATATAAATAGTTTAGCCAGCATTTGTACAGGGTTTTGAGGTTATCTAGTTCAGACTATTTTCAGAAATAAAAGTCAAGTCCCTTTCTTTTTGGGGAAATGAGCTTGCTTTAATAAAAGAAATATAATTCAACAGGAGAGATGTAGAAAATCACTTAGTCACTATATAGCATTTGCTGCCAGCAAGATCCCCTGATGAATAACCATCTAGATTGGAGGGACCCACCACAACATTCTTTGCTGACAAGGAGTAGACAGTCCACATTATGTTCATTCATTTCACTCTCTAGGAAGCCCTCTCTGCAAAACATAGGACTCCTGCAAAGTAGCTCAGCTCTTAGAGAGTAAGCAAAATATTAGTGCTCTTCCATCATCATGAACACATGGAGGCTGGCTGTGGACACAGCCTAAGCTCTTTCCTTATTCTTACCAGAGGCACATCCTTGTACAGCTCCTGTTAAAAGCCAAACTTCTCTCACTTGTGAGCAAAACATCATAAATAGCAACAGCAGTGCCTTGGTGGGCATGGAGGTGGGTCTTGGGTTCTAGGTGGTCTAGGTGTCTTGAAATCAAGTCCAGGGCTATTCCTCAGGAAGTCACACATGACTGCTTTTGACAGATGTGCTACTAGTGGTGTCTGAAAAGATACTAAGAAACAGTCCTCTCAAATGGCCCACTGTAGAGGGTCCCAGAATGAGACATAATGCCCCTTTGTAGGGGGATGCCTGTTGGTGACAAGGCCATCAAACACAGACACTGACCCGTGTCATGATATTTACAAATGTCACCAGGAACTGATTAGAGCCATAGTTGCTTAAGCAGTGGGTGAAACAAGAGGTCCATTGAAGGCCCTGAGTCTAGAGTGTTCTTGCATGATACAGCTGACATGGTTTTCTCAGTAGGATCAATGCATCCCACAACTCCCTTGAGGGGGCCAGTCTTGAATAAGGCTCATTTACAAGTATGATATTAATGATAATACCAGCAGAAACCTTTCCAGGTTAAATATATGCCTTCCATGCCTGGTTTCTGTCAATTTAATTTAATTTTCAGGGGTTATTGCAGTGTGTTGGATTTTATCAAATGCTTTCTCTTTGTATTGAGATGACCATACAGCCTTTTTTCCCCTTCATTTTCTTATCAAACATGAATCCTGGAATTCAATTTGGTCATAGTGAAATTATTTTTTCTGTGCATTTTTGTAATTGTTAATATTTTAATTAGTTTTTTTCACATTTAAATAAGGTGTGATATGAGCCAAAGATTTTCTTTCTCAGACTGCCCTTCTCTGGATTAAATGTCCAGCATACACTAGGCTCATAATATGAAACGTGAAAGCTTCTTTTTCTCTGAAAAAGAAATCTTTATTTAAAAAATTAATCTTGCCAGAAATTTGTCAATTATAGTAGGCTTTTGGAAGAACCAGTTTTTGAGGTCATTAAAATTATATATTGCATCTTTTTAATTTCATTAATTCATGCTTGCATATTTTTATTTCCTTCCTATGGCTTTTATCCCATGGTTCTTTTTCTGGTCTTATAAATTGGATGTTTAACTCATGTTTAACTCAGGGAAGGTAACTCACCTTCCCTTCCTTTATTATTTCTGTATTTAAGTGTTTGCCTGTAAGTATTGCACTAGCAACATCCTCAAAGTTTTGATATATAACATTTTTGGTAGTGATACATCAGTTACTCAGAGTTACTTTCAAATGTCTCATAATTTTATTGTTTTTATTAATTTCTCTTATTCTATCCTTTTTGATTTGTGTATTTTAAGGCTCCATTATTATGAGTTTAAACAGTTGTATCTTCCTTATTAAATAAAACTTTTGTCAACATGCAGTAGTTATGCAGATGAGTTCACCATTGAAATGTGGCAAATATTCACAAGATTCGTACCAATTCCTTATGAGCGCTTTCCTTATGATCACTTCCCAATTCATTCAACGAGACTAGTATTACCCTGATTCCCCAACCATGACATCACAAGGAAATTTAGATCCATAGCTCATGAGCATGGATGCAAAAATCCTCAAAAAAAAAAAAAACCAAAAAAAAAAAACAAAAAAACAAAAAACTAGCAAGCTGAATCCAGCAATATAGAACAAGAATCTTACACTACTATAAAGCAATATTTACCCCAAGAAGGCAATGCTGATGCAGTATCTGAAAATCAATTAACATAGCATATTATATCAATATAAAAAAAACAGAAAAAAACACATACATGATCATTTATTAGATGTAGAAAGAGAATTTGACAAATTCTAATAGCCATCTCATAATTAAAACAAAAAAAGCATTTAAGAAACTAGGAATGAAAACCAACTTCCTTAGCCTAATAAAGGTCATCTATAGAAACCCATGACTAATGCAAAGACTGGTTGTTTTCCCTGTAAAACCAGGAATGAAAAAAGGAATTGTACTGTCACCATCTGTATTTATTATTGTACAGGACTTTCTAGCCAGGGAAATAGGCAAGAAAAAAGAAATAAAAGGACCCATATCAGAGAGGAAGAAGTAAATTATTCACAACAATGGAAAATCTTAAAGAATCTACTACAACACTATTAGAACTAATAAACAAGTTCTTTCTTTATGAAATATATCCTGTTTAGGGAGTGTTGGTTAGTAATAAACTATTTTTATTAGTGTTTGTCTCAAGGTCCCTTATCTCACCTGTGTACTTCAAAGATAATTCTACTGGGTGTAATGATCTTCATTTGGTACTTCCTTTCCCCCAGAACTTTGAAAATATTAGTTTGTCTTCTTTTTTTCCCCTCCATATATCAGCATTCAACTGCAAGTACTCTGTCTGTTCTATCTGGCTGCTCTTTCTACCTAGTCTTTGTCTTTGTTCTGAAGTTATACCAAATTTTTCTAGATTTTTGTTAATAGTGTCAGGAGTGGTTGGACTTTCTGAATCTGATGATTAGGATCTTTCATCAATTTGGGAGAAAGTCTTGGTCAGTTTCAAATGATGCCTTTCCTTTATTTATAAGATCTATCATAAATTAAAATTAGATATGTATTGGAACTTTTTACTTGATACCTTGTGTCCTTTAACTTTCTTTATCTTTGTGCAATATTTTGGGAAATATATTTTGTTTTAATTTTGGCACTTCCTAGTTCACAATAATTTCTTTTGGCTGCATCTAATTTTCAATTTAACATTAATGCAGTTTTAATTTCAATTTTACTTTCTTAGTTCTAGAAGTTCTACTTGCTACTAATTCAAACTAGATATAAGGCATTTTCTTCCTCATGCTTTCAATATTTTCTTTTTTCATATAAAATACTAAAAATATCTTATCCTATCCTTGATAACTACATTATCTGCTGTCTTTGTAGGCATTATTCTGTAGTTTGTTTTCGGTATTTTTTGTTTGTTTATGGAAACTTTTTTTTGGCTCATGGAAACATTCTTGTGCTTTTTGTATTTTTATTGCAATTACAAACATGTTCTTCAGCCATGCATTTAACATTTTTAAAAACAGTGTAGTATCTTGTGGTTTATATATTTGTTACCAGGAATATTTCCCTAGTTATCTAGTCTAGAGAAACTAAATATCCCTTTATTTCAAATCTCTTATATCATTTTACTTCGGGCATGTTAAAGACCACCGAATTATACTCAAGAATTATCTTTTAAGTTTGCATTAAGTTTTATTTTGTTTGGACATCCTTTTTTAAGTTTTACTGAATTTATCTACTCCTCATCATTAAAGTTTTTATAGTGGATACTATGGACCGTTGCCTAGATTTTCTCCTTCAGATCTGAGGTCCCCTTCCTTCTACTGCTAGGCGATTTGCTACTGATAACTCACAGCTGAGTTTTTCCTCAGGCATTACCCACATCTGAGGTTGTACCCTCCTCCCTGAAGTGGCTTGTGACATAAAGATATAAAATTATAGTCTCCTGGCCACAATTTGGGCCACTTCTGAAGGTCCTCCTGGCTTCAGAGCATCCTGTTGGATTGGCTAGGCTTCCTGTTGCAACTGTATCTCTGTTCAACTTTTCTCCTTCTTATTTTTGCATCTCTGACCCTCTTATGAGTCTTTTTCTCAGAATCACTTTCCAATAAACCAAGCGCATGCAAGTCTCCACCTCCAGCCTGTAACACCAGGCCATCTCTAGGGTGTTCAGAGTCCTGAGCAAACATTGTCTGTATAACAACTTGATTAAAATTTATATCATAAAACTCACCTATGTAAGCTCGAGTGAGTTGTTAATGCAGATGTAGACTCATGGGTAAAGACAGGCACGTAGGTCTCTGCTGCTCAATCAGTGCAAGTGAAGGTGCTCTAGAGAGCCTTGTTGTTGTTAGGTGCCGTCGAGTCAGTATCCGACTCATATCGACCCTCATAGAGTTTTCAAGGGCAGACTGTTTCAGGATCGCCTTGGGAGTGGGTTGCCAGGTCCTTCTCCCATTTTTGCGGTGCTGAGAATTGAACTCGGGACCTCAAAGACTGCCGGGCAGCACTCTACCAACTGAGCTAATTCCCAGCCCCTAGAGAGCCTTGTTGTTGTTGTTAGGTGCTGTCGAGTCGGTATCCGACTCATAGCAACCCTCATAGGGTTTTCAATGGCTGACTGTTTCGGGATTGCCTTGGGAGTGGATTCCCAGGTCCTTCTCCCATTTTTGCGGTGTTGGGAATTGAACTCGGGACCTCAGAGACTGCAGCGCAGCGCTCTGCCAACTGAGCTAAATCCCAGCCCACCCTAGAGAGCCTAGGCATGCTTTATTTCTGTTCAGGCCCAGGAACCATCTTTTCCTGGTTTTTATTTTTATTGTCAAATGCAAAATGCCCGTCTAATTTCATATGTCTCACCAAAAGAAACAGTTGTGATCACTGTATTAAACACAAAGCCATGTGTCCCTGAATCTTTTTATGTTGAGACAATGTAGATCTTGCTATCTCTGATGTTCCCTAACACTTCTGTTGAAGGCTGGTTACTTTATTACTTACTCCTGACATGCTGGCATCCAAACATGCCCTGAATGCCAGTTTCTAAGGACCCTCAAAGGCTGTTACTGTACTTTGTTTTTATTACCCACAAATGAAAGTCTTCCTTCGAGTGTGAAGGAAAATGTGAGCGGTCATTTGCTCCCTGCTTATGTTAAATTTATACTTTGAAATTTTATAGCATGAATGTAGAGTGAGCCATCTTCCAACTGCATCTTCTCCTGAACTCTTGAAGTTATAAGCATTGCATTACTTGAATGTAATACACTTGGCAGTGTCCCTGCAGCAAGCAAGAGGATAGCAGAAGGGTCTACAGGTAGAGCAAGATTTGTCCCAACCCCTGAAGAATGTTTATCTTGCATCCAGTGTAGTTTAGGACAGTTGCAGAGCATGCTGTCACCATGTGTGTTGGAGGCAAGTGATGACATTGGAAAGGCCTTTGGACAGTGGTCTCCAAAGCCCTTGGAAGAGCATGGTCTGGTCACCTGCAAAGGACTAGATGAGATCTGCAGAGGGGAAGGCACGACAGCCTTGGCAGTGAGTGCACAGGGGACAGGGCTGCTGCCCCCATCTCACTATTTTTCAGGGCTGTCGGCGGAGGCAGCAGGCAGTCAGACATGGATAGGTGAGTACCTGCCCACAGTCGCCACACTTAGCCATGCCCAAGGGGCAGGGGAGTCTGGAGACCTGAACGTCACAGGCATCTGAAGTCAGCCTATCAGCACTATTCTGATGATTCAGCCTCATGTCCCATGAAAAGAATATTGTGCAGATCAGTGGGGGTGGTCTGCTCACCAGGCCACCCTTGTGGAGCCGGGGCCTGCCTAGCGCCCCAAGACAACCTAGGAAGCACCACTGCTGGGGTAGCTCTCTGCGGAAGCTCTGGGGCTGCCTTGGGGTGACTCAATGGGGAAAGGTTTCCTTTGCTAACTGCTGGTGCTACTCCTCAGTTCTGCAGTCTATTTCTATGAGCTTGGAGAATCTGAAAATGGGAAGTTCTGCTGGAGAATCTTGCCTACCTCCACTTTCCATGAAGGCTCTCCCTTAATTTGTGTTAGCATAGAAACTGGTGCCCGGTTCTTCCATTTGGTCCTATCTATGATTAAAATAGGGGCTGGGGTTTAGCTTAGTTGGTACAGTGCCTCGCTGCACTCTCTGAGGACCGGGGTTTGATCCCCAGCACCACAAAGAAGGGAGAAGGACATGGCAATCTACTCCCAAAGGAATCCTGAAGCAATCAGCCATGGAAAACCCTATGAGGGTCGCTGTTAGTCAGACCTGACTCCATAGAACTTAACAACAATGAGATAAAAATGATCACAGTTTCCTCAAAGATTTTCTCCATTATGGGGATTTTTAGAATTGTTTTTCCTTCCTCTTGAATGTTCCAATGGGAATTTGCAAAAAAGGGAATTTAATTTATGGGGTTGTTGTTGTGAGGTGCTGTTGAGTTGGGATCGACTCACAGCAACCCTATTTATAACAGATCAAAACACTACCTGATACTGTGTCATGCACATGATCTTTTTATGTTTGAGCTCATTGTTGCAGCCACTGTGTCAATCCATCTAGTTGATGGGTTTAAGTGCTAATTAATTACTATCATTTCTTATTTTGCATTCAAGACTCACCTTTTTGAAGGTGTAGGGTTTCTGTAGGGTTTTCCACTTTGTACTAGGCACTGGTCTAGTCTTCAAACTTCAACAGAAAATCTGCAGACACAAGTGTTCATTTCTTGTCCTGTCTCCACCCAAATGTGACTGTCTTCTTGTAGTGGAGATCTCTAGACTGACAGTTGGTCTGTGGATCTCAGAATTTTGGGGTGCATCTCCATGCAAGTCACCATAGTAGGACCCTCTGTGCATTCAGAACTCCACAGTGGGTGGATATTTTTACTCTGTAAGTTGCTCAGGGTCTCTGTTTGAATATATTTCCTTTGAATGAATGTCTTTTTCTTACATGATTCAGGGACATCTTTGGCAACCCTCCAATCCTTGATCCTCTGGAGCTCAGACAACCCTCATGGGGTTAAATAACCCATTGAATGGAAGGGACCTTGTTCAGATGGTAGATACTTGAGGCTCCACAGAAGTCTATGGATCCCACTCCAGGACTCCTTCTGCCTGGGGGCCTGGGTCTTCTCTGGGGAAGAGTCTTCCAGTGCTTTCCAGGCCTTCCTCAGGGAGCAGAGTCAGTGGAACTGGAGTTCTCTTGTTGTTGTTGTTAGGTGCCATCAAGTCGGTATCTGACTCATAGCAACCCTCATAGGGTTTTCAATGGCAGACTGTTTTGGGATTGCCTTGGGAGTGGATTGCCAGGTCCTTCTCATATTTTTGCGGTGCTGGGAATCGAACTCAGGATCTCAGAGCCTGCAGTGCAGTGCTCTACCAACTGAGCTAAATCCCAGCCCCAGAGTTCTCTTAGCCCTGCCCAAACTGCAGGGCCATCAGCCCCCTGCAGAGCATCGCAGCAGATGGTCCAATTATGCCTTTGAGCACTTGTCCTGGCCCCTGGCCCAGAGCTGTGCCAGAGCCTCACCTGTGACATCCAGTGCACTCACTCTGTCAGGTTCTCTGACATTAGAAGACGTTGCTCTCTGAGCTTCTCATCATTAGTCCACTACATTAACATCTTGGTTAAAAATTCAGCAGAACCTGCATGTGTTTGCAGCTGGGCTAACCCCTGCGACCAGGCACGATGAAAGAATTCTCTAAGCCTGGAGCCTTGGCATACACCTATAACCCCAGGAACTGGGGCCACTGAGGCAGGAGGATTGCGAGTTTGAGGTCAGAGGCAGCCTGTGTAACGTAGTGAGACCCTGTCTCAAAACAAACAAACAAAAAATAAATAAGTAAATAAAGGGGCTGAGGGTGTAGCTCAGTGGTGGTAGAACACTTGCCTAGCATGCAGGGGCCCTGGACTGAACCCCCTAACCCCAGGATTGAAGGAAAAAACAAAAAACAAACACCTTCTGAAATTTTCTAAGGCTGTTCTGGCTGTGAGGCAAAGGTTGTTGTTGTTGTTAGGTGCCATCGAATCGAGTCCGACTCAAAACGAGCAACCCTCACAGGGTTTCAATGGCTGTTTCAGGATTGCCTTTGGGAGTGGGTTGCCATGTCTTTCTCCCATTTTGTGGTGCTGGGAATCGAACTCGGGACCTCAGAGACTGCAGAGCAGTGCTCTACCAACTGAGCTAAATCCCAGCCTGAGGCAAAGGTGGTCAGCCAGAAATGGAGGCAAGCATGACATCACAGTCAACCAGCAGTCACCTATGGCATGTGATTGGGACTAGGTGGCTCTCTAAGAAGAGTTCTTCTCCAATGTGTATGCACTGACCTGGGAGGAGCCACTGAAAGATGTGGACAAATATATTTGGTAGGGTACCTCCAGTCTGTAAAGACTATAACTCCTTTATAATGGCTATATCATATTCCATTTCATAGGGGTACCATAAGTTTTCTAATTTTTGGTTATTAAATATTAAGGTCTTCATCTTCTCCCTCCTCCTCCTTTTCTCTCCAGTTCTAGCATTTTAAATAATAGTAAGGTAGTACTTTTTAAAATGAATCATTGATTATGTCCTTAATATAAATTCATAGCAGTAGTGCATGACAATTCTGTTTTTTAAAACACTGCATCTTTCAGAATGGCTAGATTAATTTATATCTCTGTCTGCAATGTATTATGAGTTAATTGTGCCAAAATTGGATTATTAACTTTTATCCTTTTGTAGGTGTGTGTGATTTGCTAGAAAACTATTCAAAAACTTATTGCTTTCATTTCTTTCTTTGATAGCAAAACATTGAACATTTTAAAATGATTTTTCTCATCTTTTGTGTCATGCATATTCATGTTTCATTTTTATTCCTATATTCATTTTTTACTATATTCATTTTTAACCAATTGATTTGGAAGAGCTATATATATTATTCATATATATATATATTCATGCTATTATTCCTTTGCTCTTTTCTACAATTTTCTTTATAGATTTTTTTGACATGTCAAATTTAAAATTTTATAATATTAAGTTAATTCCTAAATTTACTTAACAAGACATCATTTGGGATATGTGGTTGTTGTTAAGTGCTGTCGAGTCAGGTCCAACTCATAGCAACCCTATGTGTAACAGATGAAACACTCCCTGACACTGTGCCATGCCTGGCATTTTCAGTGCTTCTCTGCTATTCATAGGGTTTTCAATGGCTGATTGGTCCTGGAGTGAGCTGCCAGGTTCTTCTCCCTAGCCTGCAGCACCTGGTGTTCCCAGGTCATCTCCCATCCAAGGACTAACCAGGCATAACCCTGCTTAGCTTCCAAGATCTGACAGGATTGAACACCAGAGTGGTACAGCTATAGGGTCATTTGGGATACAGCAGTGATAAAAGAGGTAATGATCTTCATCATGATGTCTAATTTCTAGGGGAGAGGTGGAGTGGGGAGAGCAACACAACTAACAAATAAAGCATGTAAAATGTCAGAGAACAATAAATGCTAGGAAGCCAAGCAAAGCAGCTTGAAGGAGCAGAGACAGCCTGGGGTGCTGCTTGAGTTGGGGTGACCAGGGAGAGATGGCATCTTCTGTGCAGACTTGCATGAAGGGGTGTGAGCTATAGGGTGGTCCAGATAAATGTTTCAGGCTTTCTTGTTTCAGTGGAAATTTGTTGTTATTAGGTGCCTTTGGGTTGAGTCTGACTCATAACAACCCTTATAGAGTTTTCAATGGCTCTAGCAGGTGCTAACAAAGGGTCTGCAGGTGAAAGGGCATCAAGGAGCCCAGGGTGGCTGGAGCAGGCGGGGGAGCCAGGCAGGCACTGCTCAGAAGAGCCCCTTGGGAAATTTTTCCGACTTGTGCCATCTAGTTGTTAAATACAGTCATTATCAAAACATAAATTACATAAGATTAAAGTAAAGTCCATTGTATCAAAAATGGAAGGTAATAACTTTGTTTTGCCACATCTGGCTGTTATCTCTGCTATTGAGGTTAATTGCATCTGTTTTACCCACATAGGGGAAATACTTTCTAACCACGCTCCTGAGTGTCTGCCCACAGCTCTGCTCTGTAAGAACATCTTGGCAGTGTGAAGTCAGCCACAATGAGCATATTTACATCCTGGAAGTAGCAAATTCTACAAATCCAGGGCTGCTTCTATTGTTTTGTTGATTGTCTAGACTCAGAGTGATAAAGAAAATGTTAATAACATCAATTAAATTAAATGTACATCATGTCTGTAGCAGTTACATTGCAAATAGCACAAAAATCAAGGAAATTGTCTCCTTTAAAAATTATTATCCAATTCAGCAAAACCTTGTTTGCATCACTGATGGACAAGGGACGTTTCAGGATATGTTTTCATTGTTCTTCTTATTCTTCAATATAAAGAAAAATATCAACAACATTCATTTTGGAGCTATACTCACTCATCATTTATAGCCATAGGTTGGCTAAGATTGTAAGGGTCTGGCTAATACAGCCTTTGTGAGAATCGATTGCCTATATGGAATTTACAATGAAGAATACTGGCGAGTTTATTGCTATTTGCAAATTATGTGCTATACATCTTTTGTATCAGTAAGATTTATAGTAAACTTGTGAGTGTGCATACTAAAAGAAAAATTAGCTGTTTTTTGTACATTTATTGGTACGGCACTGTTGCCAGGGCCAGACATACAGGGTCTTTGTGGACCAAAGTAGGGATTTTGGGTGTTTATTCAATTATTCAAAGTGAGAGCAGAAGCAATAGACAGGTTGTGAGCAGAGAAAGGATGTATCTCTCCAGTTAGCAGGTTTTATAAGAATCATTTTGGCTGCCATGTGGAAAACCGACCAAAGACAGTCTTAGGGGACCCAGGCAGAGGACTGAGGAGCTCTTGCAGTGACCTGGGCTGGGGTTTTGCTCAGTTGGTGGAGTGCTGCTCCGCACTTTATGAGGACTGGGTTTCGATCCCCAGCATCATGTAAACTCCTAAAACAATCAGCCATTGACACCCTATGGGGTCACTATGAGTGGGACCCAACTCGACAGCACCTAACAATAACAACAAAGGTGGGAAAAATGGGGTTTAGGTTTTGGGAGAGGCAGAGGCATGGTAAGAAGTGGCACTTGCCAATATACAGATTGAAGGCACATCTATAAGCTTTCCTGGTGGATTAGATTAGATGTGGGATTGGGAGGAAAAGAGGATTCTAAATGTCTCTGTATGGCTTTTCAATTGTTTTCCCTATCCTGGAGGGCTGAACCCAGGGCCTCTTGCATACTTTGTAAGCACTCTACCACTGAGATGCACCCCTGGCCCATGTTTTAGTTTTTTATCTTAAGACAAGGTCTCCCTAAGTTATGTATACTGCCTCTGGCCTCGAACTTGTCATCCTCCTGCCTCTGCCTCCAAAGTCACTGGGATTGCAGGTGTCTGTCACTGTGCCAGACAGGCTTTTAAATTTTTAAAATTAATTTTAAAAATAAAAATACAAATAGTGCATATTTATGCAATCCCATGCGATTTGATACGTATATGCATTTTGTTCCATTTAAGTTAGGTCACATGTATCTATCTCCTCATTGAGGATTTTATAGTGAAAATATTAAAAATCCACTTTTTCAAGCTTTTTGCAACATATGGTGTATTATCAATGTCTATATTAGGAAAAGGAGCCTGCAGCTGTAGCCCTGTGGCATCTGATCCTGTCATATCTTGGAAGCTAAGCAGGGTCGGGCCTGGTTAGTACTTGGATGGGAGACTGCCTGGGAACACCAGGTGCTGTATGCTTGGGAGAAGGACCTGGCAACCCACTCCCAAAAATCAATCTGCCATTGAAAACCCTATGAACAACAGAGAAGCACTGAAAATAGTGTTTCACTTGTTGTATGCAGGGTCACTATGAGTTGGATACCTACTCGATGGCACCTACCAACAACAACATAGTAGGAAAAGTATATGGTAGCCCACTCCCAAAATAATACCAAAACAATTAGTCATTGAAAAGCCTATGAATAGCATGGAAGCATTGACATAGTAGTGGGCATGGCACGGTGTCTGGGAGTGTTTCGTTCTGTTATACCTTGGGTAGCTATGAGTCGGACCCAACTTGATGGCACCTGACAACAACACAATCACCCTAATGGCACAATAGCATACCAGCACTTCTTACTCTTGGTACTACCTTTCTTTTGTTGTGACAAAATATTAGAGAAAAGCAGTGTAAAGGAGGAAAAGTTTATTTTAACTCACAATTTCTGAGGGTTCAGTCCATTATCACTTGGCTCTGCTGTTTCTGGATTGTATAAATTTACCTACCTCCCAACAGCACCATCAGCTGGGGATCAACCTTTTATCACATGGGCTTTGGAGGACATTTAAGATCTAAACCATGTCACTTCTAACTGTAACTTAGTATCCATTGATCACCCTCTCCCCATACTTCCTTCCTTTCTACTCTCCCCAGACTCTGGTGACCACCATTCTATTCTCAACTTCTGTGATATCAAATCTTTTAGAATCCACCTATGAGTGAGATCATGTGGTACTTGTCTTTTTATGCCTGGCTTTATTTCATGTAACACAGTGACCTCCAGTTCCATCTTTATTGTTGCAAATGATGGGATTTCCTTTTTAGGGCTTAATAGTATTCCACTGTGTCTAAATACCACATTTTGTGTGTCCATTTTGCCCACACATTTTTGTTGCAGCACTTTTCACAATAGTCCAGAAATGCAAACAATGTAACAATGCAATGTGTATCCATTATGGGTCAGGCTTTTGATGAGAGGTACTATAAGGATGGAAGAACCTGGTTATAAGATTAAGGAATGAGGAGAGGAGTAGTTTCAATGGGAAAATGCAGAGTTTGGCCTTGGGTGCATGACACTTGTGGTACTTTAGAGCCATTCAAGGAGCAAGTTAAACAGGCAGATGAGTGTGGTAAGCTAGAGTTCCAGGATAAATGGGTGCTAGGATTCAATGAATATGTGAAGTTCAAAAGTACAGAAAATGTATTTAGAGCCAAAAAAAAAAAAAAAAAAAAAAAAAAAAAAAAAAGATCACCAAGGTATGAGAGTAACAGAGAGGAGCTAGCGTCCAGGTGGAGACTTGGAGCATCTTAACTCATAGATACTGCAGGCTGGCAGGAGACACAAAGAAGAACCAAGAATGCATGCTAGCTTTCATTCTCTTATACAAATTGACTTTGGTGTCTGCCTTTCCCAAATATTCCTGAGCCAGCAATAAATCATTTTAATTCCTAGAGCTTTGTGATAGATTTTAATATCAGGTAGAGTAAGCCTCCATGATTAGTTTTCATAACTTTCTTAGCTAGTCTTCTGTATTTATTTCTTTAGTTATCCTTGTAGACAGTGGTGTTTGTTTTAAAACAATTTGATGGTTGAATTTTAAATCATTTAGGATTTAATTGATCCCTTTATGATATTAAGTCTTGCTTTCTAAGTAAATGTCATTTCTCTCCATTTATTCAAACATATTTTTATGTACCTTTGTAAAACTTTAAGATCTTCTTATTAAAGGCCCTAAATAACTTTGTGATTAATTTATTCCTACATCTCTTTTTCTCTATTGCAAATTGAACACTTTCATCCCATTGTTTTTATATGTAGTAGTTGTTAGTGTATAAGAAAGTTATTCATTTTTGCACATATGGTTTTTATCCATCAACTGACCAAATGCTCTTATTCATTATAAAGACTCTTTAGTTCACTGGAGCTTACCATAATGATAATTGTGATAATAATTCCAACAATGTGAGATACTATTTTCAAGATTTTATATCTTTTAAGAGTTGAGATACTTAGCTATGCTGAGAGCAGACATATTTATTTTTCCCTGAATTTGATGGGGAAAGCCACTTTTCTTTTAGTGTTTGTTGGGATCCTAGAGAGTAACACCAAGGTAAGGGCCTATCTAGCCCACCTGGAGGACCAACATTCTATCCTCCAGAGCATGGGATAGCCCCAGGGGATAGAGAAGAAATAAGGTCCATCTAGCCCACTGGAGGTCTGATCTATGACCCAAGGTTAGATGGCTTCCAGTAATTTGAATATCACTCGTCATTGGTTGTGCCCAGACCCTCATGTCCCCACATGATTGGTTGACTGCCATAACCACCATCTTGAGGCAGTTGGGAGTAGTTGCCCTAAGACAATATAAGGACAGTGCACAGAGCTCTCAGAATCTTCACCATTTGCTATACTATCACACAGCAGCCTTCTTACAGACAATTACCATCTGATAAAAGAGGCATAATCATCATCACACCAGAGATAGAGACACCAGAGAGACCAGAGGGAAGAAGAGAAGACCATCGCCACCACCATCTAACTACAACAGACCTTACAAGCAAGCTGAGGACAGCCTCTACCAGGCCCTAGTGCAAGAGGCAGAAGTTGAGGACAGTCTCCAGGCCCAGTACCAGAGTCAGAAGAGCTCCTGGTTCCTGTTGTTCCAGTCCCTGCCAGTTCCTGATGTTCCAGATCCTGAGTTCCTGTACCTGTGTTCCAGTTCCTGTTCCTGTATAATAAAGTCATCCCCCTTTTGTAGCTAGCCTCCCGGAGCCTCTTTGTCCTAACCACAGGTGACCAGCCCAGTCCAGTGAGTGAGCCCTGAAAGCCGAGTCGTAGGTAGCTGATCTTTCCCAAAACTGTTAACTATGTTATTAGTTTTATTGAGATTACTTTTCTCAAACTCTGGTGTTTATAAGAATTAGTTATATTTTTGTTTAAAATACAGAATCTGGGAATTCTCAAAATATAAAGATCCAGTGTAAAGCTGATCATTCAGTGTTTTTGCAACTTAATCCATTCCATGATATTTACGTCATTCTGCTTAAGAGACATTCATTATGTTAAAATAACAGTCTTCTATGCTTGGTTGAATTTTATCACTTTTCTATCCTTCATCAATGTGAGTTTTGTCCTTAAATGAAATAATATGACAGATCCTAATCTTCAAATAAGCTCTATTAGAGTATTAAAACACTCCCTTCATTGCACTTACAAGACTTTTTACATCTATAATCAAAAGGAAGCTTGGTTTATAGTTTATTTTGTAAGTTATTTTCATCAGGATTTTTTTTTTGGCAGACTTTTTCCAGTTTTTCAAAGTGATTCAGAACTCTTTCATATATATATATATATATATATATATATATATATATATATACATATCTGTGAGTTCATACATGATTTATATAAATATATGCCTATAAGTAACAGAGCTTTCCAGTTTTCTGCATCTTAAAGTTTGAAATGCCTTTGCCTATAAAATTCTCTGGGCCTGCTGCTATTACTGAAGGTATCCAACTCGTCAATCCTTTGTCCTCCAAGTTACTTACCTACTTAGGTTTTCTTTGATCTTGAGTCAGTTTTAAAGATCTATATTTTTCTAGAAAATTCTTGTTTTATTTCAGGCTTTGGGAAACTTGAGTATGGAGCTTTATGCAAAGTCTTTTATTTTTTTTAATTACTACTCTGTTTGCTTCTTCACTTTTCTCATTCTTAATTTTATGTATTCCCTGATAATTTTATTTACTACATGTATAATTAGGTTTAGGGCATTTTAAAAATCAGTGTTACAGGTTTTCGTTTTCTAATTTATTAATTTCTATTTAGCTTTAGTGTTTCTTATATTAAGGATTTCTGTTTTCAATTCTTTAGTTCATAGTGAGGGTTCAGTTGTTTTAATTCATTTGTGTTTGATGCTCCAAGCATTTGAGATTCATTAGATTTTTTTGAGATTAGTTTCGGCCTTATCCAGTATGTATTAACCTGGAGTCTTCTTATTACTGTTGTTTTCTAAGTCATATGAAAATTACATTTTGTATTTTTGCTTTGATCTAAGAATTATTTAAGAGAGTGGCTTTTAAAATTATTCATAGTGGTTGGGACATTTCAATATAAATTGTGAAATTAAAGGTTAGTGCACACACTGTGGCATGTAGAATTTTTATACAGTTCTTTTTGTGTGTGTAGTTATATATGATATATGGAAGACAATTGTGTAATCTTTGCTCTTGGAGTACAGATGTGTACATGTGAACAAGTACATGTTCATAAATATGCCGGGGGTGCCAAAATGTACACATTTTAAGAGATGTTGTCTAGGTATTACTTTTTTAAGTTGAATTGAATTATAGTGGCAATGTGTAGCATGACATTCTGGATTATATTTCTACTATCACATCAGAACAAAGTATATGACTTATTCTTAAAACAGCAACATGGAAGATTTTCACCCCAGGATGTGTACAAATTTTTGGACACCCTCTGTATCTACATTTACATCCCCTACACTATTCACCTCACCAATATGTTTTCCTTAATGTTTGTTTGGTATGTCTAGTGTTTACAGAAGTGTCCTCAAATTTCCCATCTCCATTGTGCTTTTATGAATTTATTCTTCTACAAATCATATTTCTGGTAGTTTTCTCTCTCTCTCTTTCTACACACACACACATACACACACACACACAGGGGTACAGGGGGCTGGGGTTTAGTTCAGTTGGCAGAGTGCTTGCTCTGTACTCTCTGAAGCCCTGGGTTTGATCCCCAGTACTGCAAAAATTGGAGAAGAATGTGGCAGCCCACTCCCAGAACAATCCCCCAAACAATCTGCCATTGAAAGCCCTATGACTATCAGAGAAGCACTGACATAGTAATGGGCATGGCACAGTGTCAGGGAGTGTTTCATTCTGTTGTACATAGGGTCACAATGACTCAGACCCGACAACCACATCTAATGACAACAACATATATGTGTGCGTGCGTGTGTGTGTGTGTGTGTGTATGTATATATATATGTATATTTTAATACTAACTGGCAGTATTCTCTTATTTGGATTTTGTAATTCTTGAATTCTTAATTTGCTTCTTCCCTTAGTTGGTAGAAGTATGCCTTCCAAGAAATCTTTCAGGGGGGTCCTTGCAGAGATAGGATATCTTTCTTTAGCTTTTACACTTGAAAGACAAATTGGCTGTGTATCATATTACTGGATTAGAAAGTTCTTTCCATCAAAATTCTAGATATTGACTATGTTTCGGATTTCACGTCTCCACATCACGTCACTTGTAAAGGGGACATCTGTGGCTAGAATGATCTTCTTTAGTGGGTGACTCCTGCGTTTTGTCCCGGGAGCTGACTCCACATGGAGGTTAGAACGTAGAGCATTTACCTGCATTCAAATCCTGCCTTAGCCCCTTCGTGGTTACCAGGACAGTGGGTGATCACTTAGGTTCCCTGCTTCTATTTTCTTTCTGCAAAGTGGGGATGATAAGAATACTCTTTAATGGATTGGTGCGCATGCCCGGTGTGGGTTTGTGCGTGTGTATATTCACTCAGGCACGTGTGGACTGCACATTGCACACGTGTGTGTGTGCACACTCATGTGGTCCCCGTGTCCCACCTGTGTGTGTGTGCATGCACATGTGCGTGTGAGGGAGACTGGGTGCTCACCCAGAGACACGTGCCCAGAGGCCTCTCAGGGGCCAACTTTCTGATGCGAGTTTGGGCTGCTCAGCGGACACCTCCTTCCCTCACTTGTTCCTCTCTTCAGTGGTTTTAGGTTGACCATTTCTTGTCATTTTACTAAGTTAAAGGAAGCTCATCTCCTCTGCCCTCACCCTTGCTTCCCTCCTCATCTGTTCACCTCATCTCCCCGCCTGTCCATGTGCTCACCTCTGCCTTGATGGCTGGGGACCGGGGTGGAGTTCTCCACAGATCGTCCCCACTGGGCCCCCCAGGACCTCCCTCTACCTGAACACAGGCCTCTAACCCCCTAGCAGGCTTCACACACCCTTGCTAGGTGCTTTTGCCTCCCACCTGCACTTCAGGGATTGTTTTGTTCCTCTCCCAAATTCCAGTTTATCTCAAAACCTAAGTCTGGCATCACCCTTCCAGAAGCCTCTCCAATCCCTCTCTATTAGGCTGGGTCAGGGTGACCGGTGTTGGAATACAAACAGACTGAGATAAGGGGACACAGACTGGCACGTGTACGTGATGTCGTTAGATGTCCTTGAGTCAAGTCCAACTCATGGTGACCCTCACAGGTCTTCCAATGGCTGATTGCTTCAGGATTGTTTGGGGAGTGGATTGCCGTGTCCTTCTCCCATTTTTACAGGGATGGGGATCGAACTTGGGTCCTCAGAGAGTGTGTGGCAGCACCCTACCAACTGAGTGAAAACCCAGCCTGTGCATGACATTACCGTGCTGTAATCCCATGTAACTGTGATGTGATCAGATGATGGTCTTGACGATCAGCCACTATTGTGTAAAAGCCAATGCAAGCCTCTCCACCAGCACTGGGGTGGAGAGGACAGGACAAACAGAGAGGACAGGCCACACGTAAAGGACAGGCTGTGGAGAGAGCTGGGGGGCACAGAGAGGCTGCAGAGTGTGCAGAGGGCAACAACTGTGGGCAGTGGGACTATGGAGGGAACCGAGAGGTGCACCCTGGCATGACGTGTGTCACACCTGCCTGAGGCTCCTCATGCATTCTTCAGTCTCTCCCCAGGCCGTAGTGTCCGTCCCTCACTGAGGAGCTGCGGTTAATACCCACACAACCCTGATGCTGTCTGCACCTGAATCAGGTAGCACTCCTTTCCTCTATGTCCTCACTCATCTCTGTCACTGTACTGACCACGTGCTGGGACAGTTACCCATTTGTGCTTTTCCTGTCACTCTCGACCTGGCTCCTGAGGGAAGAAACAATGTTTTTCTTAGCTTAGTTCTCTTTTTACCTAACAATGTACTGCACATCTTTGTTCTTGTTGTTAGGTATTGTTGAGTGGGGGTCCGACTCATAGCAACTCTACGTACAACAGGGGAAACATTATTGTTAGTGCTTTTCTGCTATTCGTAGGGTTTTCAATGGCTGATTGTGTTTTGGGAGTGGTTTGCCGGGCCCTTCTCCCAAGCCAACAGCACCTGGTATTCCCAGGTAGTCTCCTATCTGAGTACTAACCAGGGCCTACCCTGCTTAGCTTGGGAGATCTGACGGGATCAGATGCCATAGTGGTATGACTGCAAGCACTGCACATCGTTACCACATAGTAAACACTCGCTGAGTGATTTAAGAACACATGGGATTGAAATTTGGTTGACTTCCTGCCTTACTTTCATTTCCTCCTCCCAGCCTGCTGGGTAGCTTCCTCACTGAGTTAGCCAGACCAAGTAAAGTAATTGGAGGTCCAAGAGGGTGCATGATTTGCTCAGTTCTACAGAACTGGTGTTTGAAAAGAAAAAGGATTTAAGTCTGGGCTTCTCAGGCTCCTGGAGTCCAAGGATGGTTCATTCAAACCTTAGCCCCACCCCTAAACAGAGTGATGTTAAAAGCTGAGTTTGAGGTCTCTGGGCACAGGGGCAGAGAGCACCATCTGATACCTGCCTTTCCCACCCCCTTCAGGTGGAGCCCTGCCAAGCTCCAAGAGGGAGGAAGAGACACGTGTGCACTCCTAGGAGAAGCGGGTGGAGGTGATGGGGTCTGCGCTATAATGAGCAGTGGGCTGGGCTGAGCGCTGGGAGGGTTAAAGGTGATTTCCCAGATGATGCCACTGAAATTCCAATTCTCCACTTAATTCAGGGATCTCTACAGGCCGAATCAAACCAGTGCAATTATAGCCCAGGGGTGTCCCTTAGGAGAGCTTTAGCAGTGCAAGTCGGATGGAGAAGGTTACTCCGGGAACTCTGTATTAGGCCACCTCTGAGCCTTGGGGAGGAAGGGGCATTGTGTGCTGGCCTCAAGAAAGAGTTCGCACCCTCTGTCTCTGAGCCAGAAATAATTTTTGGCTCTTGTTTAATAGTAATCATAATGATAATCATAATAATAATGAATCAGAACAGATTAACGTTACCAGAAATAGAAATTGGCTCCCATCCTGTGTTGAATTCTGATTCTGTTTAGCAGCTACTTTTAAGCGGCTAGGGATGTTCAAATGATTAGCTTTTTGGGGGATTGGAGAGAGGGCTGGTGAATTACTAGCTTAAAATATAATAAAATTCACCTTTGAATAGCACTTTGCTGTGATGCGTATTAACTTATTTTCATCCTCAGAACAGCTCATTAGAGTAGACTGGAAGTTATTGCTACAGTCAGATTGGAATATTGAAGCCATATGCCATGGG
This sequence comes from Pedetes capensis, assembly GCA_007922755.1. NCBI lineage: Eukaryota > Metazoa > Chordata > Mammalia > Rodentia > Pedetidae > Pedetes > Pedetes capensis. Next base: position 46,723 of record VMDO01007406.1, read on the forward strand.
TATATGGGCATTAGCTTAGGTTTGAATCCCAGCTCTGCCTCATTATACCTGTGATTTTGGCAAGTTATTCACCAATATAGGGCTGCTGTTTCATCTTCTACAAAGTGGGGCTTTAACAGGGTTACAGTTGAGCTTGAACCAGAGAGCACCTGAATTAGTTGCTGTTCTTATTACTGTGACTAAACACCTTATGGAAACAATTTAAGGAAGGAGTGATTTATATTGACTCACAGTTTTAGAGGGCTCATTCCTTCATGGCAGGGAACATGTGGTATAGCAAAGCAGTTCACAACATAATGGCCAGGAAGCAGAAAAAAGGGCATGCCCACACTGGGCTGGCTTTCTCCTTTTCCCCTTTTATTCCATCAGGGCCTTCAGCCCACAGACTGGAGCTGCCCATCTGGAGGGAGGGTCCTCCCCTCTCAGTTGATCCTTTCTGGAAACACACACACAGACACACCTACCTGGGTGCCCCATCAGTCTCCTAGGTGATCCTAAATCCAGTCAAGTTGACAAGGAAGTTTGACCATCACAGTGACTAACTTGTGATAAGCACTCAATGAATGATACCGTAGATGTGTTGTTGCTAGGTACCTTTGGGTTGAGTCTGACTTATGGCAGCCCTCATTGGGTTTTCAATGGCTATTTGTTTCAGGAGTAGACTGCTACATCCTTCTCCCATTTTGTGGTACTGGGGATTGAATCTGGGTTCTCAGAATGTGCGGAGCAGCACTCTGCCAATTGAACTGAACTCCAGCCCGTACTATAGATTAAGCATTACTATTTTGAAAGTCTGAAATCCAAAATCTTTCAAAATCCCAAACATTAAGTTCCAAATTTTGGTGCATTTCAGAGTTTGAATTTTCTGATTAAGGATGCTCAATCAGTAAAGTCTATGCAAGCATTTCCAACCCCTCAAACCTCCCAAATTTGAAACACTTCTTGTCCCTAGCATGTCAGATACGGGATACTCAACCTGTGTTGTTATGAGTGGCTTGTCTCTGGTCATGTAACCATAAGTGGTAGTAGTGGGATGTGAACTTAGAGTTGTTTTATTCCAAGATTATTAGCTAACATATCTAATAAGAATTCTTTAATCTTAGTTTTTTTTCCTCTTAATTTTCTAAATGTTCACTCCTGCCTCAGACATTTATTGACAACTTCTACCTGGCAACCCCCTCCCAAAAATCAATCTGCCATTGAAAACCCTATGCACAGCAGAGAAGCACTGACAATAGTGTTTCCCCTGTTGTATGGAGGGTTGCTATGAGTCGGATACCGACTCAATGGCACCTAACAACAACAACACTGGCCAGGTATAGATCTATTCTCAAAAAAGGTTGACATCTAGTGAGAGACAGAGATACCAAAATGCATTATAATCTCATAGAAGCTACAAATGAGGCCTGTGGGAGACACTGAGTATATTGAGACCTAGTCGGAGAATTGTAGCTATTGGTTCAGGTGTGGATGTGGAAGCCAGACTTGGTTTGGAGGGCTCCATGGGTGTTTGTCAGTTAGAAGCGGGAAAGATGAAGATGGTAGATGCGGGGAGGGCAGGCTTTCCTGGCAGCAGTGGTGATGGGTGTGTTTGGCTGGCACATGTGTCTGGGGGCACAGAAGGAGGGGAGCGTGGAAGATGTGAGCCCAGAGGACTAGGTGGAGACCAGATCATGGAAGGTTCTCCTGGGTCCTCATGTGAGCTTTGTGTTTTTCTCCATAGGAAATAAACACCAAATGGATTTTAATACAGTGTTGCCATTGTCAAATTAATGTTTTATCAGCTTTAAAAATGGAGCAATATAAAGCTGAATCACAGGTGGGGTAGACCAAGCTAGAGAAAAGAGAAAAGGAATCAGGGTAGGGGCTGTCAGTCCATACCCTGGACTTTATCCTCATGGGGAAGCAGGGGATTGAGGGGGAAAGAGGCTGGGAAGGCAGCAGACTGTGAATGGAGGCTAAGTGTTTATTGTTGTTGTTGTTAGGTGCCATGGAGTAGGGTCCTACTCATAGTAATCCTGTGTACAGCAGAATGAAATGCTCCCTGACATTGTGTCAGGCACATAATTATTTTTATGTTTAAGCCCATTGTTGCAGACACTGTATCAATCCATTTAGTTGAGAGTTTTCCTTTTTATCATTGACCTGCCACTCGCTCAAATATGATGTCCTTCTCCAGGGACTGGTTCCTCCTGGCAACACGTCCAAAATATGTCAGATGCACACTAGCCATCCTTGCTTCCAAAGAGCACTCTGGTTGCATTTCTTCTAGGACAGATTGGTTGGGTCTTTTGGCAATCCATGGTATAGTCAGTGTTCATCACCAGCACCATAATTCAAAAGCATCAGTTCTTCTGTCTTCCTTATCACAAAATCCAGGGTAGGGCCACAGAATGGTTTTCAGGAGTGGACTAAGGGTGAATGATGTTGCAACCACTGAGGAGAAGAAGGGACTTTGGGACTAGTGGGGTCATTGACAGTGACATGGAAATCACCAGACAGTGATGCACTTGAAGTAAAAATCCAGTGTGGAAGTCAGGTACCAATGTTTCAATATATTAATGATTGTCAGGTCAGTAGACAGAATAGGAGAGATAGAAGTCTCTACTACTGTCTCTGGATCCAGGGAGGGTAAGTATGTGGGAGAATGATCTCATTTCTCTCAAGAAAACTTCCAGGAATCTATATTTTTGAAAGAAGCTGGAAGTAAAGGCAGAGACCCAGATTTTAGTTGAAGCAAAAAATGGGTGGAGTCACCATGAAGGGGTTAAGACTATGGGAAGTTTTTAACACTAAACCTAGAGTTCTGGAGGACCAGAAAAGCTAATGGGAAGCCAGTACTTAGAGCATAAAAAGACATACATGCCCAGATTTTTTTTTTTTTTTTGCCATGGCTCTTGACCTACTTTAGTGCTGTTGCATTTGACCAACCTCACCTCATTTTAAAATACTTTCCTATCATTGTCCTCCTAATGCTTCTCTGCCATGGTTTATTGTCTGTCTCTCAGGCCAAGCCTCATTTATTTTTATTCACTAGGTATTTATTGAAAAGCTGCTTTGTTCTTCCTGGCCCCTTTCCACTCTGCTCATTAAGAAGGAGGGCTCTTCAACTCTTTCCACGTTCACTGCACTAACTCTCTCTTGGATGCTGGAAATGTTCTCATAGTACGAATTCTCATCTACATTTGTGAATTCTCCACCACTCCAGATCCCTCACCAAGCTCCAGATTGCATTTTGTGCTTTCTCACCCACATCAACACTCCAGAGTCCCAGAGTCTGCCTCCATTGGCCGTGAAGACTGCCTTTCCTACTGTGTTCTTTCTTCAGACATAGCCCTCCTCACCTGTCCTCCTAAAGTTTGTTGTGAAGTGCTGGTCAGGTCTGACTCATAGGGTCTCTAGGTAAGATAGAACGAAACACTCCCCAGTGCTGTGCCATCCATAAGATCTTTTTTATGCTCAAGTGCATTGTTGTGGCCACTGGGCCAATCCATCCAGTTGAGGGTTTTCCTTTTTTATCTCTGACCCTCTACTCTCCAAAACATGATGTCCTTCTCCAGGGATTGGTCCCTCCCGACAATATATGCAAAATGCATAAGAGACAGCCTAGCCATCCTTGGATCCAAGGAGCACTCTGGTTGCATTTCTTTGGGGTTGGATCAGTTGGTTCTTTTGGCAGCCCATAGTATATTCAATATTCATTCCCAGCACCATAATTTAAAAGCATCAGTTCTTCTCCTGTTTCCTTTATTCACCATCCAATGTTTACAAGCATATGATGCAACTGAAAATACCATAGTATGAATCAGGTGAACCTTTGTTTTCACTGTGACATCTTTGCTTTTAAACACTTTAAAGAGGTCTTTGAAACTTTTCCCGGTGCAGTGCATCTTTTGATTTCTCAACTGCTGCTTCCGTGGGTGTTGATTATAGACCAAGTAAAGCAAAATCTTGGACTGCCTCAAACTTTTTTCCATTTATCACGAATTTGCATACTGACCCAGTTGCTAGGACTGTTGCTTTCTTGATGTTGAGGTGCGATCTACTGAAGGCTGTGTTCTTTGATCTTTATCAGCAAGTGTTTCAAATCCTCTTCACTTTCAGCAAGTAAAGTGTCATCTGCATATCTCAGGTTTGTTAGTGAGTCTTCCTCCAATCCTGATGCCACAATCTTCTTTGTAAAGTCCACTTTCTCAGCCTAAAGCATGAGAAAGATACAAATTCCATGGGGTCAGAGATTTTATCTCTCGTTTACTTGTATGCCCATTGTATTTGGAACAACAAAGCTTGGCACATAACAGGTGCCCAGTAAATATTTGTTGAATGAATGAATGACCAAATCTTTGGGGTCCCTTCTCTGTCACTGCTCAGATCCAAACAGCACAAAGTCTTTAGGTTCTGAGCCACCTGCTCTGTTCATAATTCAGGTTGCCTGGTTCTCCTATCATCATGTCCAACTTCCTGGAACACCCTGCCAGGCAGCTCTTCTGTAGTCTATATTCCACCCTGCCACATGGGGGATTTTAAAAAATGACAGGTGTTCTCAAAGCCTCTGACATTGCAGAGTACCTGGAAGTACATACTTTATTCTCTGCTAAACACGACATATTATTCTCCCTAATAGTATCATAAAACTTTGAACAAAAAGTTGTTGGACTTTATTGGCATTTCCTGCAGGGTTGCTCACAATTGAAAGGGCACTCTGGAAAAGAAGTTTTTCATGATCTGATGAGCCTAGGAAGATGAAATGCTCGATCCTTACCTTGAAGAATCATCCTGCACATGAGAGTATTAAAGGAGCCAATGATTCCTAAAGTAAAAAATTTAAAAAGCTTCGCTTTGTTTAATTCAGCATTTTGCCCCAACTTTTTTAAAAACAGAAATTCATTTTCTAGATAATTTTAAGGAACAGCCAACAGAATTAACAATCTGTGAAAAACTATTTAGGAAATGAAGAACTGCACTATTTGAAAGTGGGTCTTGTCTTTAGAAATCACACTTTGGCAGAATGAAAGTAATAAACAAAAACTCAATAATCAAATACAGTGTGAAGAGGAGCCTGTCAGACTGTACAAAGCTGTTGAGGTTGGTGACAGCTAGGTACTTTAGCTTCTACTAGTGATTGGTGACCAAGAAGTATAGCATGCTCTACATTCTAAGAACACAATAGGAGATGAATTTAAACTTAAAAAAAAATAAAATTTCCCTAATATTTTAGACTGAGAGAAACAGAACATCATTATCTGATGTAGTAGGGACTTGATCGGGTTACAAAATACAATGAATCATCAGGAGCTTATTGAGAGAGCAAGTATATTAAAATAAGGACTGGACCACACCCCTAACATGCCAAAAACAGGCACCATGTTTCTGCCCTTTGGCTCTCCATTTCCAGAGCTCAGCTGTGCTGAGTTGGTCACCATGAGTCTGTGACTGGCCCTCATGGCCCTGCCTGACAGCATTGCTGACTCAGCTGTCCTGTCATAGCTCTTCCTTCCCAGGATGCTGCTGTTTCCCCAGACTGGGAGTCAGTGGCAAATGAAACTCTCCTGTTAGATGCTAATGGGTTGATAGTTTCAGGGTGTCAAATGAGATCTTTCCACATGCTACATTCCACGTAGTCAGCAATTCAACTGTGTGCCCAGTTTATACTAAAATTGATTTCCCCCCCCCCAGGCCACAGAGAATATACTTTGGGATGGGCCATTCTAAATTTCTCAAGTTGCATAATTTATGCCAATGATTGTAAACCTCGTAGCTCCAGACTCCTGGGTCCAAGCGATGTAACTTTGAGGGTCTAAGAATTATTTCTAAGTTTTAAAAGGCTGAATGATTTTATCACACTTTAATGGGTTAGGAAGCCACATCTGGGTCTTCCATTAAAACTGCCACTAAATTCACACTTTTGGCTTGATATCCCTTGAGCTACAAGTGAACAGAAATAATAAACTCCACAAAGAGGAAAAGAATACCAACAGAGTCAAACATAAGATAAACATCTCCGTGGACCTCGTATGAAGCAGGCAATGTAATGGGCAAAACCGAAGGCATATGCCTGCTTATTGCTGTGTCTATCAGAAAGTACAGAGAGCAATTCCTGTGTGGAAGCTAATGACACTGATCCCATAGAAAACAGAATAGTGTCACCAGAGGCTAGGAAGTGGAGAGGAAAAGAAGATAAAGGGATGTTTGATATTGGATACCAAAATATAGAGAGGAAGAATAAGTTCTAGAGCTCTATAGCATGTTGGGTGATTATAGTTTATAAAAATTTATTATGTATTTCAAAAGAGCTAGGAGGGAGGATTTTGAATATTCCTAACACACACAAAAAATGATAAATAAATAAAGAAAATAAATAAAATGTGAGGTGATGGAATGCTAATTACCCTGATTTGATCTGTACACATTGTGTATATGTGTTGAAATATCACATTTTATCCCATAAATATGTAGAACTATTAAATGTCAATTTAAAAAGATAAAACAGAAAAAGAAAGTAAAGAGAGTGTGCTCAGCTAGGAGTTAGGAACCTATCAGATAGTTGAACAAAGGAACCCTTGAAAAATGACAGCCAAGCCCAGAAAAAGCCTGACTGCTTGATGTTAGCTCATGGAAAACCTTGAAGAAAAACCACCAAGGATTCTCTGCTTGGAGTGACAGCCTCAATAACCTGCAAACTTGACGGCCAGAGTCAGCCTGTGGCCAGTAGGGGAGTAGGTCATTTGTCATGGTTTGAATATAAAGTGTCCCCCAAAGGCCAGTGCTTTAACATTGGGACCTTAGCTGGTGGCTCTGTCCTGGGAGGTTGTGGAACTTTGGGAGGTGGGTCTTGCTCAGCAGAAGGGAGTCACTGGGGGCGTGACTTTGGAGGTTTCTATCCTGGACCTTGGTTCTGAGCTCTCTCTGCTTTCTGCTCATGAAGATATAAAGTCATTTACCATAGGCTCTACTTCCTGTCTCTGCCCCACCACTATTATAGGCTGATCTACTAACTGTGAGCTTCCAATAAACTGTTTCCTCCATAAGTTTGTTTAGGTTAGTTTTTCTACAATAGCAACAATAGCTGACTAATACACTGTGCATCACCCTTTGACTTGACCTCTTCTGTATCATGTATCACTCTGCGGTCATGGAATCTGAGCTGACAATGTAAGACCAGCACTTCTGTATTGTCCTCCTCCCCAATGATTGTTGTTGTTAGGTGCTATCAAGGCAGGTGCAACTGAGCGACCCTATGTACAACAGAACGAAACACTCCCAGACACTGTGCCATACTTGGCACTATTGCCAGTGCTGTTCTGCTATTCATAGGGTTTTAAATGGCAGATTATTCTGGGAGTGGATTGCCAGGTCCTTCTCCCTACTCTGCAGCACCTGGAATTCCCAGATGGTCTCCTGTCCAAGGACTAACCAGGCCAACCCTGCTTAGCTTCCAAGATCAGGTGAAATTGGATGCCAGGGTGCTATGGCTGCATACCTCCCCAGTGAAGGCAACTATAAAATTGCTAGACAGAGTGCATAGATCAGACAAAAGAGAAACACATTAAGTATAATAACCTAAAGTTGCCTTTTAAAAGTAAGCCTAAAATCCAAAATTATTAGCCTCTTGAACTTTAAAGACAAGAAAGACGGCCAACAATTTCTATCAGAACAAAAATTTACTCAAGGTGAAATACATTTGAGAGTCTGAAAAAGAGATTGGAAAGGAAGTTTTAAACTTTGCAATAATTAGATAATTTCTATTTAACAAGTTATAGAACAAAGTCAGTAAAATGAAATGAGAACAGATGCATACAATAAAAATCAAGTACAAATATTAGAAATAAAAACTATAGTTATTGAAATAAAAACGCCATGGATCACATCAATTCTAAAGTAGATATGTTTGGGGAGAAAAGGTGTGGATTAAAAAATATCACTAAGAAATGTATCTAGAATCCAGAAGGAGGTGTCAAAAGACATAAAAATATAAAAAGGGAAGTTAAAACACATGAAGTATAGCTTAGGACTTTCTAACAAACATCTTGCAGAGATTTCAAGAAAAAATAGAAGTCATAGTGGGGAAAGAAAAACTGCCAAGATTTCTTCAAAATCAAAGAAAAATACGTCTCAAGAGCTAACTTCGCTCTGAAGTACTTGCAAATAATTAAATGGAATCCACTTTTAGCCTAACATATGAAATCATGAATTGTCAAGAGTAGACAACCACCTCAGAGTTACTAGAGAGAAAAGACAGAGATAGAAATAAACTGACCAGCAGAAGGTTTATCCTCTATTTCTCTCCTGGTTTTTGTGCTATTACTATTATAGATTTTACTTCTGCATATGTTATAAACACTATAACTCATTGTTACTACTTCTGCTTTAAACAGCCAATTGTCTTTTAAAGATAATCTTTAAAATAGAAAAGGATTCTTTTATATATTTCCACTATATTAATTTTCAGTAGCTGCCATCACAAGCTTGGTGGCTTAAAGCAAAAGAAATCTATTTTCTTACAGTTTTGAGGGACAGAAGTCTGAAATCAAGGTGTTACCATGCCAAGTTACCTTTGAAGTCCCTGAGAAAATTGACTCCTTGTTTTCTCCACCTTAAAATTAGCTTCTGGTACCTGCTGGTGCTCCTTGGCATTCCTTGGCTTGTAGCTGAAGTACTTCAGTCTTGGCCTGGATCTTGACCTGCTTCTCTATGTGTCTATTTCTGTTCCTCTTTTATCTAATTTCCCTGTGTCTCACACTTATAAAGACACTTGTCCTTGGATTTAGTGGCCATGTGGATATCTAGGATGATCTCATTTTGAGATCCTTAATCATATCACAGAGATCCTTTTGCTAACTAAGGTAATATTCACAGATTCTGAGAATTGGGACAGCACATAACTTTTGGGGAGCCACCATTTGACCCACTACACTCACATATTTACCATTCATTCCTTCCTGCAGATTCAGGTTTCCATTTTGTGATTCTTTCACCTGAAGAGCTTTTGCTGTTGCTGCTGAATTCTGGTGGGTTACTGGTGAAGAATTCTTTGAGCTTTTATATATCTGTAAGTTTCTTTACTTGGACTTCATTTTTGGAAGATATTTTCTCCATGTGTATAATTCTAGGTTGACAGGCTTTTTGCTTTTGATACTTTTAGGACATTGCTCTATTGTCACCTTGCATACATTGTTTACAACTAGAAATTAGCAGTTAGTTTTCATCTTTGTTATCTGTACATGCTCTCTTTTTTTCCTGTCTGGATTTTTTTTTTTTTTCAGTACTGGGGGTTGAACCCAGGGCCTCGTGCTTGCATGTTCTACAAGTGCTGGACCACTGATCTGCACCCCCCCAGCCCATTTTTTTAGTTTTTGAGACAGGGTCTCGGTAAGTGACGCAGACTGCCTCTGGTCTCGAATTTGCGATCCTCCTTCCTCCACCTCCCAAGCCGCTGGGATTACAGGCATGCACCACCGCGCCTGGCTCTGTCTGGATGTTTTAAAAATTGTTCTCTTTAAAAGTAATTTTAAGCAATTTGATTGCAATTTGCCTTGAGTATAGAAGGATTATTTTCTACATTTCTTGTGCTTAGGCTTCATTGAACACTTGGGAATGTGAATCTAGACAATTTTGGAAAACAAGAAGATACAAACACCTGCCAGGTGTCACAGCTTATTGACAATGTAGTGTGGTTTTAGTTCAGGAAAAGATAAATAATCACTGGAATGGAATATTGATTAATTTTTATAAATGTTTCATGTGGTTTTTAGAAGGTATACTCTATTGTCAGTGCTGGGATTTAGCTCAGTTGGTAGAGCGCTGCGCTACAGTCTCTGAGGTCCCGAGTTCAATTCCCAGCACTGCAAAAATGGGAGAAGGACCTGGCAACCCACTCCTAAGGCTATCCCAAAATAGTCAGCCATTGAAAACCCTGTGAGGGTCACTATGTGTCGGATACCGACTCGACGGCACCTAACAACAACAACAACAGCTCTATTGTCAGGGTTTTGTGCTATCTATCCATCTATCTACCTATCATCTATGTATTTATCCAAATGAGCTATTTTATTAATTAGGTTGCTTAGAAATTTCATATCTTTTCTATCTTTTGTCCACTTGACCTACCTTGTAGAGGAAGAGTGCCATATTAAACCCTTCTGTTTATCATGTTTCTACCTAGTACTTCAGGAACCTATTATTGTTTCTGTTTTATGCAGGTAATGACTATGTTGTTTCATGAATATATATTCACAAGTGGTATATCTTCACTATGGAATATGTCTTTTCATTTGTAAAGTGCTCTTTTTTTGTTTTGCATATGATTTTGGATTGAAGTCTATTTAGCTGGTATCACAATCACAGTTCCTATATTTTTATTACTTCTGTGTGTTTGGCAAGTATTTGCCTATCTTCATTTTTTTAAGTCATTTTGAATCGCTATGTTTTAGGTGTGTCTCTTAATTTTGCTTAATGAGATAGTTGAAATAATATTTTTCTTTTAATAGGTAAGCTAAAGTCATTTGCATTTGTGGACATGACTATTATATTTGGTCTCAATTCAGTCATATTATTTTACATTAGAATTACTATATATGTTATATTTTTGCTACATTTGTGATTTTTTTTTGCTGTACATTCTTTTTGTCCTTTAAAGTTTCTTTTGGTAACTCAAAAGGTTTATTTTTTTATTCCAGTAGTTATTTTTATAATACATTAATTATTTTATAAAACATTAATTGTTAATACATTGTAATCCACTCTTTTATATAATGTTGTACTATCTGATATATTAGTTACAAATGGTATTTTAACTCTCACCTATTAGCTTTACAACAGTTAACAAATAAAAATACCTAGCCCAGGAATAAACTTATTCAATAAGTAGCACAGGTTTCCTAACCATTTGAAAAATTAGATCTTTTTTCACTTCATCCCCTAAATATAAAAAGCAAAATCCTGCCACTTTTACAAGGAGATATATAAAACAACTCATGACCTTTAGTAGAGAAGGATTACTTTACATAAGTCATAGAAAGTACAAGCAAAATATATTATTTAATATTATCACATCACTAAATATTACCGCTTTAAAATTAAAATTAAAAACATGTTAACTACAATAGAAAATAGACATATGATAGAGATGTTTTCCAAAGTTGGGAGACTGAATCCAAGTAACGGGTCAGAGCTTTTCTCCAAAGCATAGTGAAAAGTCCAGTTACAGACTGGAAGATAAAAGAAATGACTGTAATTGAGGAAGAATCAGTATCAGAAGTATTTGAAGAATACTTCTTAAGAACAAAATAAGAGATATGATAAGTTTTTGATTGGTGAGATTATAGAAATGCTACTCAAATAATTCATGCAGCCGTACCACTGTGACATCTGATCCCATCAGATCTTGGGAGTTAAGCAGGATCAGGCCTAGTTAGTACTTGGATGGGAGACCACTTGGGAACAACAGGTGCTGTAGGCTTGGGAGAAGAACCAGGCAGCCCACTCCCAAAAACAATCAGCCATTGAAAACCCTATGCATAGCAGAGAAGCACTAACAATACTGTTTCACCTGTTATATGTAGGGTTGCTATGAATCAGACACCAAGTCAAATGCACCTAACAACAACAGCTTAAATAATAAGCAGGAATCTTCCTGCTCATTAAATACCAGAGATATGCAAGTTAAAACTCTAATGCAATACCATTCATATATTTTAGAGTGACAGTCTCAAATCTGACAAAATCAATGTTAGGAATCAAAAGTTTGTTAGAAAAATTTGGCAATAGCAAATAAATATGGATATGCAGAAATTCCTGTCTTACATCTCAGAAGAATATTCCTAGCATCATTTAGGTAATAGAGGAAAATGAAAACAATTTTAAAGTTAATCAACATGAAAATGGAGAGAGATAACTTGTGATGTTATGGTATGCAATGGAATACTCAGTGGAATAGTTGATATAAATCTGTGGGTATCTACATGAATAAATCTCAAAAACATACCTTTGAATTCAAAGGTAACTGGCCACATAATATATAGTGTATGAAACATTCACATGTATGTAAAAGGACTGGAAAACATTAGCTTATTTATACTTATAGTATACAGATGTTGTTGTTGTTAGGTGCTGTTGAGTTGATATATGATTCATAGCGACCCTATGTGCAACAGGTGAAACACTATTGTCAGTGCTTCTCTGCTATTAATAGGATTTTCAATGGCAGATTGTTTTTTGGAAGTGGCCTTCTGGGTCCTTCTCCTAGGATAGAGATATATAGTATTAAAACAGATCAAATAATAAATTCCAAATTCATGCTGGTGGTTAGCTCTGAAAAGGCAAGAAAGGAATAGAGCTGTGGAGGAGTCCATTGCACTTTTAATATGTTTTATTTCATTTAAAAGTGATCGGAAGCAAAATACTTCAAAGTCCTAAGACTTGATGAAGTTGGTTGTTGGTCCCATGAGTGTTTATCACATTATTACCTATTATGTTCTTTATGTGAAAAATATACTACTTATCTTTGTATAAGTGCCCTGTGGTAGAACATCTGGTCCTGAAACCAAAAGTGATTAGCTGGAGGAAAAGGCTGCATGGGCTAAGAGGTTCATTTCTTTTCCATGGGTTGGAATGATACCAACTCAAGGAGTAATTCTTGGTCTAAGCCATGCTGCTTTGAATCCAGGCATCCTGGGTTCATATGCTAGTTCATAATTTACCCGCTGCTCTTCTGGTGAGCTTCCACCATGGGACTTGTGAAGATCAAATTAGTTAACCCTCTTACATGGTTACTGCAATGCCATAGCAGTAGAGTGTTCTTCATGGGTAATGGCTGGCACCATCATGTTTCCTTTCAGGGAGAATAATGAAAGCAGTCAATCTGTAATGCCCACCCTGTGCCTGCTAACCCTGTGCTTTCCCTGAGCAGCCCTGGCTCAGCTCAGCTCTGGGCTCCCATAGGCAGCATAGAGGTCTCCTCTTGGACTTCTTATCTGCATGAACTGCAAGAGTAGGACTTCCATAGCCTCTGGCTTCTGCTTGGGTTTGACGAATGGGAACCCTTGGAGAACATCAGTTGGATCAAGGAACTAATTTCCCCTCTCTGTGAGATTCTTTGGGCTGCTTGTGTCTCCTGGTTGAAACTCACAGTTCCTCTTAAGGAGACTTGGCTTACGCCACCCTTTGCCCCTCAGCCATTTGTTCACCTTTCTCTCTCTCTTCAACTTACAAGGTGGGAACAGCTCTGCTGAGGGCAGCCCCAGCTTGTGCACCAGCCCTGTGGTTGCCCTGCTCCCTGCCCAGCCCTTCACAGCCAGTCCCCATAGCACCCACTTTGCAGCACCCACTCTGCATGCACAGCATCTCCTGGGGGAACCCTAACTGGACAGTCGGATGTGTCCCTCTTACTCTTGGGACACTGTAGAGCTCCAGTATTAGCCAAATGGCAGAGAGGAGGTTCTCCACCTCCCCAAGCACTCAATCCCAAGTAACTGTGAGAACAACTTTGCAGTATCTGTAAATATGTGTCTGTCTGTCTGTCTGTCTATTTATCTATCTATCCATCCCATAAGTCCCTTCTTGCTTCAGGAAATGAAAATGTATAGAAGACAGATATTTTCCAAAGTCAGGAGGCTGAATCCAAGTAATGGTCAGATACTTCCTCCAGCCCTCTTCCTGCTGACTGACTGTCCAGTGACCCCAGGAAGTTTTGCCCTGATGCTGCTGATATGTCTTCCCCCACTATATTTTGTTCTCAGTATAAAACATGCTTCCATTTCCACCAATTTTTTTAAGGAAGAGCTCCTTAATATTTTGGTACTTATATTTTTCTAATGTTGACTCTTTTACCCCACCATATGGGGTATAATGCTATAGAAATGCCTTGGGGCTATAAGAGTTTACAAGGGTCCCTGGGACAAGGTCATAAGAAAATTGAATCATCCACCTTCCTTAAGCTAGTTGGTTAGAAGAGATTTCTATAAGCAGAATTTCCTTAAGGCAAGGTCCACCCAGATGTTATTACCCAACATGGAGCTATCAACTGCATCACATGGTTGTCTGGGGAGAATACTGAACGAGATGAATAGGGTTGGTGGAATTGGGCCCTGCTCCAGCCTTGAATCCCAAAGCAAGACAGGGAGGCCTTTCATCTTCCTAGAGCCCCACCTCTCCACCCTCTTGCCAGCTTGCTGGGTTGGGAGCAAGTGCAACAAAGGGCAGCCCCAAGAAGAGAGCTCTCAGATGATATCTGAGGCCCTTTAAAGATCCTGCATTGAAGCAAGGAGGATCTCTTCTCTCACACAGGAGACACACACCTGGCGGGCCCAGAAGGAGACATCAGAGAAGGGGTGGTCCCCTGTGTTGAGGGCACCCAGGGATGGGCCAAGGGGGAAGCAGGCCCAGGAGCACCGTGTCTGGCTGCATGTCACCCAGACTCAGTCCAGCAGCCTGATGACAGCCTGGTCAACACTATAGCCCAGGGAAAGAGGTGAGCATAAGTCCCATATGACTATGGTGTCCAGTCCAGCCACCATACCTCAGCTTACAGCCCTGACATGGTCTGAACTCTGTGTCCACTTTGCTTGCCCTTCCTCTCACTCCCAACACCTCATGCTTCCTTCAGTTCCTCCAACAGGGCAAACCCTTTCCCCCATTAGCGCCCCCCCCCATGCCACCCTCTCTCCCAGAAAGCTTGTAGCCAGAGGACTGTGACATCTGATCCCGTCAGATCTCAGAAGCTAAGCAGGCTTGGGCCTGGTTAGTCCTTGGATGGGAGACCTCCTGGGAACACCAGGTGCTGTAGGCTTGGGAAAAGGACCCGGAAGCCCACTCCCAAAAATCAATCAGCCATTGAAAACCCTATGAATAGAAGAGAAGCACTGACAATAGTATTTTGCCTGTTGTACGTAGGGTCGCTACGAGTTGGACACTGACTCGACAATACCTAACAACAAGCTCTGTGACTGGGCTTCTCTTCTCTGCGCCCCTACTTCATACCCCTGACTTCAGATCCCCCTGCAGGTCTCAGCTACAGCAGAACTGGTTTGTCATCTTGCTCAACACCCTCACTCTAGAGATGAGAAGACTGAATCCTCATCAAAGGTCAGTTGTCTGACCCCATGACCCGAGTGTGGTCCTTTGCATCCAGAATTGCACCTCATGTGTAAGAAAATGCTTGTCCCAGGCTCTGGAAGCGTCTCTTCCAGACCTTCATGTTCCCTAAGAAGGTGGTTTGGAGGCTTTTCGAGCAACCCCAGCTGGTGTTCTTTTGGGGCACAGGGCACAGGATGGGAAAGGTTGTCCATGCATATCAGGATTTTTTTTTCTTCTCGAAAAACTTTTCTTCTATCAATATTTGATGAGGGTAATTTCAAAGACTTGTTTAGTATGATCTGCACAGAAGGAACTCTTGAGAGTATTCATCGCACGCTCGCGGTATAATTACATTCAAATCCTGAGACTGTTGCTAGGTTACTGTTGCTCGGGGTTCCTCTGGCTTCCATGCTTGAGGTGCCCCGCCTTCCCCTTGTAATATTAGGGGCAGGGGACCAGCGAGTTGGGGTTTACCATTCCTCTAAATAAAGGTGACCCTCTGAAGTCTGGTGTTGGAGGAAGTGAGAGGGAGCAGGGGACATTTTGCACACCTCCCCAGGTGGGGCCGGAGCCGTGAATCACATCACGTGTTGCTACCAGAAGAAGATTAAAGAGGTGGGGAGGGGAGGAGAAGAGGGCATTTGCTGCCGAGCGCCCCCAGAGGGAATGGTCTCTGAGCCTTCTCTTCCTCGCTGCATTCTCGCCGAGAATGGAGCACGCATGCTGAGTCCTCCAAGAGCCCTGGGAGGAGGTCTGTTCTTTCGGCAAGAGGCTGCCCTTGTCCAAGGGCACAGGCAGCATTTGAGGGGAAAGCACCTGCCTCGTGGGCTGAACAGCTCTGGGCCCCTAATCTAGGGGAAAACTCAGCTGGAGAGTGGAGGCTGGTCCTTCTACTCGTGAGCTGGCCCCACTACAAAATCCCTTCTATTCTCAGGGGTAGCGGAGGCTCTCGGGTGGATGACTTCAGTATATTGTATTGGGCTGGAGCTGGCTGCAGCCTTGACCTGAGCTGTTTTGCCTGATGCTTCTGGGCTGTAGGAGCAGGGACAGGAGGCCCTTTACTCAGGCCTTTTATTCACAAAGGGTATCAAATGGAGATTTGTGATGTTATTTCCAAATAAGGCTAAATGTATCATCATTACTTTTCTCATCTCTTTCTCTCTCTCTTTTGCCACCATTAAACCAACTCATTAAATACACGCCTTTATAATATACCATGTGTTTATAACTCTATTTTGGCCTTACTTTTGTTTTTAAACTAGGACCTTTAAGCATAGGAAGTGACCTGTGCCCTCTATCTACCTCTAAAAGCCTGGTTTAATTTCTCCCTGCAAGCGCCTGGCACCTTGCAGTAGATTACGAATCCACAGAGGGTGCCTTTGTGGCTGCACGTTGATTAATGGCTGGTCAGGGCTGAACCCACACATTTATGTTTAACGCACTACTGAGTCAGCACCACTGGCCTTGGGGAAGAAAAAAAGGAAATAGAACCCACGCAGATGGATTCAGGATGGAGTTTAGCATTGGATTTGCATTTCCTGACTCTTCTGCCCAATATATTTCCCATTGGCTTTTCAAAATGCGCTAGATTGAATTGTGTTTCCTGTTGCAAATTTTAAATAAGGTGGATGATACAGTAGGAATTACTATCCACAGGCCCCTGGGAATAGCTGAAAATACAATTTCAAACCTCAGAGCAATTTCCCCAGTCATCACATAGTAATAATTGCTATTAAAAAGAATATATGCCCATGTACACACACAAAATGCTTGTAGCTCATCAGCAGGTAATATCGATTCTTGTCAATTTTTAATGCAAAAAATAATTAAAGACTTAGCATCTGTTCAAAATATTTACAAACAGCTTTATTATCAGTGTTTATCTTCGGGACCACAAGCAAGACCTGGAGATAATTCTTTGAGACATCAGTTGGGTAAAACACATTTTGTTTCAACATTAAGAGTTTGTAAGCTTTCATATTAGGAGACCCTGTGGAGGGTGGTTTTTCCTGGTTGTGAAGAATGGTTGCTAAGCTGGCAAATGCTGATTCTGTATAAAATGACACAGGACTCTTGGCTTCTTCTAAATGACATTGGAGAGAGAGAAGGTGAGCCCACCTGGGTTAATTGTGGAAGTCGTTGTCTTAAAAATTCATATCTTATCTGCAAATGCCCCTATTTGCCATTAGCTCACTAACAATAAGAAGAATCATGTTGGGTTTTCCTGGCTGCAGGCCTTGACTTGGTTCCTCCCCAGGCAATCTTCCCCGCCTTATAAGCAAGAGTAAGACAATACAGAAATCACCATTGGTATCAGGCAGGAAAACAGAGCCCGGACTACCTAGGTCAGCTGAGGGAGTTTGCTACAGGAGAGCAGTTACAGCAGGTTCGAAAGAACTGAACAGAGGGGACCCAGATAGTCACAAGAGAAGCCATCTGCCCCCAAGGGTGGCCAAGCAAAGGCAGGAGATGGAGTGACTAAAGCCACAGAGCTGGGTCTGCCTGACGGGAGGGAACCTGGAGTGGGCACAGCCCTCTTCAGGCACGCCCTTTGCTGAAGCAGAGAGATGGGGTCAGAAAGCCCCAGAATTCCCCTTTCCTCCTGTCTTTGGAACTGTCCCTCATGCCTCCCCCTGTGTGGCTTTAGCAAAAGTCAATGGGAGATTGTGCCTGGAAAATGGACAATGCAGTGTTGGACCCTGAGCTCCAGGACAGAGAAAGGGAAAACAAGGAGTGGATCTGATGGTAAACTGGCAAATGTCTGGCCCGCCAACTCAGGAGACCACTCATGGTGTCACACCAGGGGACAGAGACAAGTACAAAGAGGCCCCTGAGGAGGGACAGAGGCTTTCCATGGGGAAGTTGAGGAAGGCTTCCTAGAGGCACCACCTGAGACACACGTGAACGATGGAGTGGATCCCATCACAGAGCCAGGGCTGGGAGGTGGAATGACCCTGTTAATGTTCACCTGTAGTTGCAGATAAATCCAATATGGCAGCAATGACTGTGCAGAGATGGGAGGAGATGGAAGCAGGCCCCACGGGACTCTGTGGTTAAGAGGCTAGACCTGAAGTCTGGATTGCTCAGGAAGTAGACTCTGAGGCAGAGCTTGGCTGCAGGCTGCTATGAGCAAATGCTCTCAGAATCGGTCCGCACAAGAAAAAGGAAAAAATTGAGAGTGAGCAGAAGGTGGTGTTGGCCTGTGATGCAGTCACAACAAGGGCCCCCAGGGAGCTCTGGAGCTGGGATGACCCTTCTGAGTTGTCCTGAGTTGGGACAAGGGAATGGGGCCTTTATACTTTCATGTCCATCAGCTGGCTACTGAGGGTGGGCTGCCCCAGGAAGGGTCATGAGGAGGGAGAGGCAATGCCGTTCAGTCAAGGCCAACCCCAGTGGTGGCTGGCAGCCCCAGCAGCATCCCATCAGCTGAGGAGGGAAGTCCTTCTGTCTCTGTTTGGGCAATATGCCAATGTCCATCAGCAAGGGCCAAAGGAAGGGAAGGAAATCATGTTACCAGGTGCCCTTGGGCACCAAACGCCACACTGCACCATAAGCCTCATTTTACAGGGCAGGGAGCTGAGGCTCAGAGAAGGGAAGGAACTTGCTCAATATCCCTGGTAAGGAATGAATGGAGTCAGAGGTTGAACCCCATCAGCCTGACCTAATGCCAACAGGAGCTATCCAAGTTCTCCTGGGTGAGCCTCAAGTCCTTGTATAGAAGGAAGTGAAGACCTGACCCAGAATGAGGGGTCAGTGGTGAGATGGAAGATGGTTTGCACAAAGCTGAATAAAAATGTATCAGAAATAACAACTGAGCTGCGTGTGATAGGAGGAGAATGAATGGATCGATCGCCAAGGCCCGGAGAGATCTGCGAGAGGTCGTACTGCACAGATGTTTTCTGGCACACGTTGGACATTTTTTCCTTTCTTTTGGCCACTTGGTAAACTGAATCCTTTTACTAATATTGATGACTTCCCCAACCTGCTAGAACAGGCAGGAGAAGCTGAAAGCAGCAGATGGTCTTTCTTCCAGCTGCCCTGCAGCCTGGTGGCCCGTGGCAAGGCTTATGGCTCACAGATTCACCCCTCTGTCACCCTGGACAGTAGCAAGTCTAGACTGTGAGGAAGCTGCTTTGGCAGCTGTGGTGATGGGGGCCTTGCTCAGTTCCCAGTGCTGGAGATGGGAGAGATGCTGGGAGGGTCTGGGGTTCGTGAGGGGCAGGAGGTCCTCAGCAGTTTATCTGGCGGTGCAATTTCAAGCACATTTTTGAACATTGCTTTCACTTGGTCAGCCCTGTGTCTGCATCTTTAACCTTTTTGCCAGTTCTGTTACCCAGTAGCCTTTAAAAAAGAACTTTTCTTGAAACAATTTCACACTTACAAAATAGTGCAAAAATGGTATAAGAAATTCCCATAAAACCCTTCACCAGATTCCCAAAATGTTACCACTTCTCCTACTTGCTTTACCATTCATTCTCTCTCCCCTCTCTTTCTCTGTCTCATTTACTCACCTATATATTCTACATTGTTGTTGCTACATATAACAGGCGAAACAGTATTGCTGTGCTTCTCTGTTATTCATAGGGTTTTCAATGGCTGATTGTTTTGGGAACGGGTTTGCCAGATCCTTCAACAGCACCTGGTGTTCCCAAGCAGTCTCCCATCCAGGTACTAACCAGGTCTGACCCTGCTTAGCTTCCAAGATCTGACAGGATTGGATGCCACAGTGACATGGCTGCAGGCATATTCTACTACAGTAAAGTAATATTATCTTATGTAAGATTCATCAATGGATGATAAATTAATGGCTGAAAGAATGGTAAAGATATTTGCATAGTCTCAGTTGGGTGGAGGAAAGAGGAACTTTATAGCAAAGAGACCTGGCAGACACCACCTGAACCCAGGGATCAAACTTCACATCCTGAGTGATACACTAAATCAAAACCAGGTGCCTCTTCGCAGGATGCACTGAGCAGGACATGCCATCACTTCTTGGCATTCCTGCAAAAACTCAACAGGAATTCATCAGAAGAAGCCAAGCTGAACTGGCCTGTCCTCCCTAATACCATTTTAATATTTTTTATTTTTTTGGCAGTAACTCTGCAAGTGTTTTGTCAACAGCATAACATCAAACCAATGTAAGAGTGTTCTTGAAGTTTAGGCTATGACAAGTCCATGCCAGCAAGGAAAATGCCTAAATGGGGCACCCTGCCAGGGACTGCATGGTTATCTTTTCAGAGACCCCCAGGAGAAGCAGGTGGACAGATAGGGACCAGAGGCTGGTGAAGGATGTTGGGGACAAAGGCATTGAATATAATGTTCAACATTTGGCCACAAAGGATGCCATTGGTCTCAGTTTTCTACACTCACTCATATTCCATGGCTGTAAAATGATGGGCTATTTCCTTCCTCTAGTGAAGCAGTGGGAATATGTATAGTAAAGACACAGGCAGGGAGCTAGCGCTTTCTGTGTACCCAGCCCTGAGCCCTCTCCCTGTTAATGAACCAGCTCATAGCAGTGGTTAAGGGGTCATGCCCTAGAATCAGTTTCTTCATCTGTAAAATGGGGGTAACAATAATGAACCAATGAAAATTAAATGGGATATCAAGTACAGAGTGTTCAGCACTACGCAGAGCCTGCCACAAACAATCAATGGGGTGGCTTTGGGCTAGGTGATGCACCCTGAGAAATGAAACAAATCGAGCCTATGCTGTACTTTGCCTGGTGTGAAGCACAGAGAAACCAGGACTAGCAGAGGCGCTTTGGGCTGGAGATCAAATGCCTATTTCAGAGACAAGGAAGCTGAAGGTGGAAGCAGAGCCTCAGCATCCCGCAGGTCAGCTCCAGGTGCTTCTCTAACATTTCTCTCCTCTTTGCCAGGCTCTGGTTTCACCTCCACTTGTGTTAACCTTGGCACCAGGAGAGGTAGACAGGGAGCTTATAACTTGGTAATTGCCTTGTGGATTTTATGGGGCCATATAACGGTGTGCTGTGCAAACTTTTATGAGTATTTATTTTACAATGTCTACTGGAACCATTAACACTTTCATTAGCCAGATTCAAGGGCTGAGAGAGGCTTAGATTCCCTACCAAGATCGATTGTGTCTGTAGATTTTAAATAAAAGTTTATGAAAACATTTCATGTTCATCTCAAGGCAAGCAAGTATTCCCAGTGTCGTGCAGACCCAGATGGAATCAGGAATCTATGATCAACTATTTATCTTTTTCAATTCTGTGCAGGCTGGAAAGAGACAAGTGGGGGTGACCAGACCAGTCAGTGCACAATATTTATTACTTCTTTCTTAAAACCTACATTCTGCCAGCAAAGTTGATTTTCAAGTGACCTCATGGCTTCTGAGATTGGATTCTCATTTCGGATTCCAAAATCTGGCAGGGGACACCAAAACAGATTCAATATAATTTCTGATTCCTTTGAAAAGTGTGGCTGTATAATATAGGTAATTATATGAGATAAAATTAGGCTACTGTCTTTGATGTACTTCATCTCTTTGGTGAAGGCTTGGAATTGTTTACCTGATTTTTTTAATGCAGTGCTGTGAGCTCAAGTTGTTAGGAGAGTTATTATGCTTGAGTGAGGTGATGATTTGCAAAAAGAACTGCTCAGACAGAGAAGCCAGAACATGGGAGTTGGTCTCTGGTTGGGTAAGTTGAGGACATGGCTGGCTTATTTTCTCCATGCTGAAACATGTCATGGAACTTGCCTGGTTCAAGTAAGTGTACTTTTTATAGATCTATTTATGTCTCAATGACAGGCAATGAGATGTCCTAAGCACTGTGAAAATAGATGCAAAAATGAACTGAATCTTGCTTACGTGGGATACA
Source organism: Pedetes capensis (assembly GCA_007922755.1). Classification (NCBI taxonomy): domain Eukaryota; kingdom Metazoa; phylum Chordata; class Mammalia; order Rodentia; family Pedetidae; genus Pedetes; species Pedetes capensis. Next base: position 68,639 of record VMDO01007406.1, read on the forward strand.
AGTTGCTTTATGGTTCCTTCGTTCTTTGTGGATCTTGCTGGCATGGGGGGAATCTGTCCTCTTCCTCAATTCAGGCCCCATTCATCATCATCAGTGCACACCAGGCCTTCCTCTACTTTTATTTATTTATTTTTCCTTTTTATTTCTCTGCCTCTTTCCCTTCCCCTTTGCCCCATAGAGAAAGGCATTATTGCATTGGATGTCTAACTTTTTTTGCTTGTTTATGTTTTTACAAAATGTTTACTGTGGGGCTGAATGTATTTTAATGTATGTAAATAGTACTGTGTTATATAATCTCATTTTATTTCTTACTCTTCTCACTAAACAACATGTTGTTAAGACTCATCCATGTTGCTATGTTTAAATCTAATCTGTTGCTTTCTAATTGCTGCATAGGGCTCCATTCAGATTTTATTTGTGTGCATGGGTAGGGTATTCACAGGAATAGGTCTAGCTGAACTTCGGGAACATCATTTTGCTCATTCTGGGGAGAACAGATTGGAGTCAGTGGGGGGAGGGTGCAGCTAGGCAGCAATTTTAGTAATCTAAATGAAAGGTAACTTGGGCCTAGTACTGGCAATGGGAAAGAAAGGATGCATGTTAAATCTTCTTAGAGGTAGGTGGTATATTTTGACCCCATATTAATTGAACAAATGGAGAGAGAGGGAGCAAGGAGTCAAAGGTAAATATTAGGACTCTGAGGAATGAGGTGGCTTCAAGTGCCACTGATGGAGTAGGAAAGAAGGTGGGGGTAGATGGGAGAGAGGAAGTGAAGAGATAGCAGGAAAAGCTAAACATTCATCATTCAGTCAACTGATATCCTTTGAGAACCTATGGTGTACTCACCATTGAACCTGCCTCCTAGGCAACTAGGCAGGGGTGGGCATATCACAATTTCTACCTTCATTGAGTGGAGAAGGGCGGGGGTTAAGCTCAGTTGGTAGAGCTCTTCTCTGCACTGTCTGAGATCTCAGGTTCAATCCCCACCACCACAAAAACGGGAGAAGGACATGGCAATCCACTCCCAAAGCAATCCTGAAACAATTAGCCCTTGAAAACCCTAGGAGTGTCACTATGAGTTGGACCTGACTTGATGGCACCTAACAACAACTGAGTGGGGAATACAGACATTGACAAATGTTCGTGAAAATAAAAACCTTGCCAAAAGTTGTAATAAGGGTGATGGGACCCAAGATTTAGGTGGGGAGTCAGAAGAGTTCTCTGGGGACATCACCTTTCGGCTAAAACCCAGGGGAACAGGAGGCACCCAGGTGAAGGTGAGGGGAACAGCCACTGGTGAGGGCCTAGAATATGACACTTTGGTGGTCCTGAGGCCTATGTGGGCTAGATCCCACAGAGTTGCATGGGCTGGGCTCAACCCTTGGAACCTCATCTTGAGAGGAATGGCAAGTGCTAAAGAGGTTAGGCCAGAGCCTGCCATGCTTAGCTGAGCAACTCCAAACATTGCCAGGTGAAGAAGAGATTTTATTTTATTTTATTTTCAAGATACTTGGAGGTTGAACCCAGTGCCTTGCACATGCTTTGCAAGAGCATGACCACTGGGTTGTACCCCCAGCCCATGCTTAGTTTTTTATTTGGGTCAGGGTCTCGCTAAGTTAAAAAGGCTGCCTCTGACCTTGAACTTGCGATCTCCCTGGCTCTGCCTCTTGAGTTGCTGGGATTACAGGTGTATGCCACCGTGCCAGGCTCAGAAGAAGGGACTTATGAGAGGTGTATGGGAGGGTGAGAAGAGCTTTTCTGGAGGTTGTTGTTGTTAGGTGCTGTTGAGTCAGTGTCCAACTCATAGTGACCATAGTGACCATACGTACAATAGGTGAAACACTATTGTCAGTGCTTCTCTTCTATTCATAGGGTTTCCAATGGCTGATTGATTTTTGGGAGTGGGCTTCCGGGTCCTTTTCCCAAGCCTACAGCACCTGGTGTTCCCAGGCGGTCTCCCATCCAAGGACTAACCAGGCCCAGACCTGCTTAGCTTCTGAGATCTGACGGGATCAGATGTCACAGTCCTCTGGCTGCAGGCTTTCTGGGAGAGAGGGTGGTATTTAGGTGGTGGGGGGGTGCTAACAGGGGGAAAGGGTTTGTCCTGTTGGAAGGAAGCATGAGATGTTGGGAGTGAGAGGAAGGGTAAGCAAAGTGGACACAGAGTTCAGACCGTGTCAGGGCTGTAAGCTGAGCCATGGCATCTGGACACCATCCAACACGGAATATGTTGAAGGACTTTAGGCAGGGAGGGGGCACTTTTAATATGGGGTCTTAAAAAATCTTATTTAGGCTGCAGGGTGGAGTACAGATTGGGGAGTGTAGGAGGGAAGATTCCAGAACATTTGTTTCTCAGGTGGCAGGTGGAGGTGCTTGGATTCGGGAGTGGAAGAAGAGAAGGGGTTTGGAGGTCAAGTTGACTGCACTTGGTAATGAATTGGAGGTGGGTGTGCAGGGGGCTCTATGTCAGCTGCAGCCAGCTGAGCTTGAGCTGCCTGTCAGATATGCAAATGCAGGTGTCCAGGATGGCTTGGATATGACATTCTGATGTGCAGGAAATGGTTAGGAGGCAGGGAGATCGATTTCAGAATCACCTGTGCCATGGGGAAAGGGGAGACCATGAGAACAGGTGAGTCATCAAGGAAGATTGCGTAGGGACATAAATTGGAAAATGCCTATTTGGATGATAAATTTTTATTGGTGATTTTAAATTTTGTTATTCATTTTGAGACCTTAAAAGTGCAGTAGCAAGCAAAGAAAATATAATCTCATATTCCTATCATCATGAATATATTGGTCATGTCTGCTGTGTTGAAAAAACAAGAAAAAAAAAAAAAGAAATGAGATATTACAGCCTTCCTCCTCCCCGCAGCTGCCAGGTAGCAGTCTCATGAGCTCAGGGTGGCAGAGTGTGTTTCTGAGATACTGACTCATCTTTCCTCCCTGTGCTTTCCTTCCGTGATCCAGCCAGGTTGCGGGCTCCCTGCTCGCATGGCTCGGGAGACAGGCTGTGGGTGTCTGAGGTTGCAGATGTCTAGAGGAAGATGGGGTAGCAGAGGTATGGGAGATTTGCCAGTAATTGAAGAAAGTTAGTTAGATCCCTAGGCAAGGTCTGTGGCTCAGAGGTGGAGCAGGAGCCCATTTCTCCCTGCCTCTGCCAGTAATTTGTGCATTGGTTGGACCCGAGAGGGGTCCCCAGATCCTTAATTCCGGTCTGACTGAAGCTTCCCCAGTAGAAGCTTGGTGAGGAAGGAGCAGGGCCATGCAGGGTGCAGGGCCTGAGGCCATGGGATGCTCATGGGAACCCACAGCAGGCCACTGTCCTATCTCCAGAAAGGCCTCTGTGCCCTTGCTTGGGTCCTACCTTAGAGCCATTGTACAGTCCCTTAGGGGGAAGAGGAATGAGAAATCCCTGGGCTTGGCCAAGGCGGAATATCTCACCAGCCTAGTGGGATGAGATCTCAGAGTTGAAATCAGGTTGACTAACAGAAAATAAAGAAAGGAGATGTTTCTGGAACATTCCAGTCGATGGAGAGAAATTCAGACCCATTGTGTCTCTGCTTACTGAGAGGAGAAGCGGATGAAAAATGAGTTGGAGGAAATGAATGTGGAGCACAGGAACCAGCACTTCTTGGAAGGGACAGCTTAAAAGGAGAGGGTCTCTGGCAGGGGGGAAAGGCCTGCCATGGGGACAACAGTAAGCCTCATAGAGTAGGGAAATCTTGAGAGGACATGAGGTGGATGGCGAGGGCCTGAGGAGAGAATGGGAAATGAAACAGGTAGAGGGGCCACTCAAGAAGCATGTGGGTGAAGAGGAGGGGAAAGGACAAGGTTTTCAAGCAACATTTTGTTTAGGGTGAGAAGAGATAAAGGGAGAAGTAGGAGAGTCAGAATTGGAAAGATAGTGTGGAGAAATGATGGAGGGAGGTGGCTGAGCCTATGGAATCCCAGATGCACTGAAGAAGTTCCCATAAGGTGACAGAATCCCCCTCCCCTCCCCCCACATGCCACCCCTCAGTGGGGCAGACTGCATACCTCCATACAGAGGGACCCCAGAAGCATAGGGACAGATGCAGAGATGGACAAACTGGAGGGCTTTGATCATCTTAGCAAAGCATGTAGGAAAGTCCATATCTGCTGTAAAGGACTTGGGAATAATAGAAATGCTTTAGGATCAATACAGAGAAGAATGCAATAAGGAATCATCAAGGTTGAATAAAAGAACAGTAATAATGAGATTACCTTTATGACTGCATCCTGTGAGACAGAAACTGTTTTATGCCTACCACTTAGTCATGTATGTAACTAATGCAATTCTTAAATATCATCTCCACTTTATGGATGAAGATCTTGAGGCTTTGAAAAGCTAAATAATATAACCTCATTAGTTAATATTACCTTTTATGGTCATACATCAAGGAAATGGCAGAGCCAGGGTTTTAACCAGTCACATTGAAGACGAAGGTACACCTGATTCATACCATGGTATTTTCAGTCACATCATATGGTTGTGAAAGCTGGACATTGAATAAGAGAGACAGGAGAAGAATTGATGCTTTTGAATTATGGTGCTGGAGACACATATTGAATATACCATGGACTGCCAAAAGAACTAATAGATTTGTTCTAGAAGAAGCACAACCAGAGTGCTCCTTGGAAGCAAGGATAGCTAGACTGCATCTTACATATTTTGGGCATGTAGTCAGGAGGGACCAATCCCTGGAGAGGGACATCATGTTTGGGAGAGTGGCAGGTGAAGGAAAATAAGGAAGACCCTCAACTAAGTGGACTGATACAGTGTCTACAACAGTGGGCTTAAACATAAAAAAGATTGTGTGCCTGGCACAGCATCCAGGAGTGTTTCATTCTATTGTACAAAGTGTCACTATGAGTTGGACCCAACTCAAGAGCATCTAACAACAACTGGAGGTGAAAGTCCCTACCCTCTGCCATACCAGAGAAACAGCAGCATGGGCTTGGAGGCTGAAGTAATGGGACATGTTCCAAGGTGTTCTCCAGCAGTTTGGGGTCAGAAGGAATGCTGCATGCTGGGCGACCTGATTTTGGAGTCCCCAACACTCTGATCTCAAGACATCCTCGTCCATGTATGAGTGTAATAGAGGTGAAGCCTCTGACCAGGTTATTCAGGAAGAGATCTGATAGTCTGGCTGAATAAAGAGTGTGAAAGAACTAGACACTAAGGCCATAGGTGGGTTGTAGGGTTTCTTGTCTACAGCCATACCACATTGTTTTCCGATCTCATTTGATCTCAGAAGCTAGGCAGGATCAGGCGTGGTTAGTCCTTGGAGGGGAGACTATCTGAAAATACTGGGTCCTATAGGCATGGGAGAAGGACCTGGCAGCCCATTTCCAAAACAATCAGCCATCTCAAACCCTATAAATAGCAGAAAAGCACTGACAGTAGTGTCAGTTGTGACACAGTGCTGGAGACTGTTTCTCATGTTGTACAGAGGGTCACTGTGAGTGAGGCCTGACTTGTGGGCACATGACAATAGCAACAGAGTTTCTTGGGGTTAAGGTGGAGTCCAAAGCCCTAGAGTGTGGGGCCGAAAGGGTCTGGTACCTACTCTGGAGAAAATCCAATATTGAGTAATCCACAAAAGTAGAAGGAATTTTAAGAGACACAGAGAAGAGTTTGCTGAGGAATCTAGGGGTGAGCGGTGGTGTATCATTAGAACAAAGGGAAGGGATATGAAGTAGTGTGTGTCCAATAGCACCAGGGGTAGGGGCAACACGTGTGGACTGAGGCACGTCCACTGGACTCAGGATATGGAGGCCTCTGGTGTAAAGCCAGCCTGAAGTGAGAGGAGTGAGGAACTGTCAACAGGAAGTACTGGGCCACTTTTTCAGGAAATTTGGTTTAAAGGACAGTAGCTGGAGGGGCATTCAAGGTTGAGAAAAGGCAATTTTTAAGTGGAAAAGACTTAGGGGTATTTTAGTCACATTGAGAGAAAACCATTTGAGAGGGAACTGGAAAAAAAGGAATCATGGATAATGTGCATTTTCCAAGAAAGCAGAGGATGCATCTTAAGCCATGGGGATGCACCAGGCCTGGTTGGTGGGAGGGAGAAAAGGCCAGGGAACAGGAGGGAGGTGGGTGGGCTGGTGCGCTTGGTAGTATGCAGGGCAAGAGAGTTCTGTGCAATGGACTCTGTGTTCCCTGTGAAGTAGGAGGCAAGGGTGTAAGCCAAAAGTGAGGAAAGAGGTGGGAGAATCAGAGGTCTGAGTAAGGCAGATGAGGACATGAGTGCATTGCAGCGTTGAGAGAAATGGGGCAGGTTTGCTGAGCCTTGGTATGAGTCCATCTGAGAACCATTACATGGTCAGACCGACCTGCCCTGGGGTGGCAGGCTCTCCAGCATACTCCACAGCCTGTACCCTGCCTCTGAGCAAGAGGAGACTTGGGTCTGTTCAGACTTGTGTTTTTGCCAAGTGGATGAGATAAAAAGATAGACTGACTGGGGTTTAGGGTTAAGGTGTTATGGAGTGATGGACCATGGGGCCAGTCTGACAAGCAGGAAATGAAGAACAGAGCCAGCTGAGAGACTGGGGGGGAGTCAATGAGGCTAATCAACTGGAGAGGCCAGTGAGGCTCAGAACCCACCTGGGGAGTAGTTGATTGGGCTAAAGGAGGGAATGAGACCTATGTATAAAATGAATCATGGCGACGAGATGTGCATGACTTTGGGAGCTAGTGACTAGTGGAGAATAGGGAAGAAGCTCATGGGGATGAGGGCCATCGTGTTGATGGTCATCCCTGTCAACCTTGGAGTTTTGTGATTCAGGGGCCAAGGCTGTCTGTGACTGTGGGTGGCAGGAAGATGGCAGCAGTGAGGGGAAGTAGAGGGCAGTGCAGCCAGCTGCCCTGGGCAGGGCGATATGCCCAGCTGGAAGGAACTGAGGCTGGGCTTTGCCTGAAATGCCACAACTTGGGATTCTTTTCTTGACTTAACATGTTTTCTGTTTTAAGTTCCAAAGGTTCAGAGAATCACTTACTCCTTGGTACAAATGACTTTCTCAGTCATTTACAGAGAATACTTTTTGGCCAGGAGAGTTAAAAAGGCATCTGGAGTGAGAAGAAATGGCTAAGCCTAGAAAATGGCATCACAGTCAATCCTGGAAACCAAGATGGGACAATTAGCTCAGCAGACCAGGAATGTTATATCCAGGCAGGTGGAGCTTCACAGACTCACAAAAGTCTTGCATGCAAGCAGGGAGCACTGTGAGACTGGGTTCAAGGTTTTCCTTGAACCAGATCCGTAGCTGGACTAGTGTGAAAGAGAGCTGGGCAGAGATCAGAATCTTTGGCAAATCACAAGAACAGAAGTCTGCTCTAGTAAAAACCGTTTCCAGGCTGCTGGCGGCTGGCCCCACAGCTGTAGATGTTTTGTGGGGAGGGGAAGGGGTTAGGGTCTTGGTCATTATGGGTTTACTTTCATTATGGGAAGCAGATCATGTCAGACTTATAACACTCTGGTGTCCCTCCATACTTCCATCCATCCCAAGCCACACATTTATTGATCAATTTCTATATGCAGGTCTTTGCTGAAGATATACAAAGATGAGTGTGACATGATCCCATTTTTCAAAAGGATCATGGTCTTGGCAAGGGGCAGAAAGAAATTAGAATATAATTAAAATGCTATTTGATAAATTCTGTGATAGTGAATTATGTAATATAGTTGCAGAATATGGAATAGAAACAAAATAGCTAACTTTGTATAGAGGTTTTGTTCTAAATTAGAATATGGGGAAACAGAAACATTGTCCCCAAATATCCTCATGTAACCTGTGGCTGCAGGAGTGGGGAATAGGGTATATGTAATGTGCCTTCCCAAAATTACTAAAATTAAGGTTTCAGTAGGTCCTAGCACCCAGCTGGGTGCTATGGCACATGTCTATAACCCCAACTACTCAGGAGGATCAGAAGTTTAAGGCCAGAGGCAGCCCATGCAATTTAACAAGACCTAGTTTCAAAATAAAAAAGGAGCTGAGGGTGCAGATCAGTGGTAGAACACTTGCCTAGCATGCCTGATGCCGTGGGTTCAATACCCTAGTGCCAAAAAGAAGAAAAAAGAGAGAGAGAAAAAAAAAAAGATTATAGCATCTAACAATTGCCTGAAGGTGATATCAGGATGGCAGGTTTTGCTCTGATTTTGAGATGAAGAAAATTCTAAATTAGTAACAGAAATATTTTGTGAGTTAGAGAACCTATACAATGAAGTTCCAAGCAAAATAATCAAACTAGGATTTCCCATCTGCTTGGGAGCTTGTCAAAGTGTCTTTGAGGCTGGTAAGAAAGGGATCCAAGAGATGTCTTGAACTCTATTTTTAGGACATTTTGCCTAGGATCTCCACAGAGCCTGGGGCTCTGGAAACCTCCTTACTTGTCCCATTTGTATTTTATTTATCAAAGACCATGGTGTTCCGCCTGTCATCCAAGCACCAGGGTGTGTGGTCCATGCTTGGAATAACTTCAGTAATTCATGCATTCCCCCCCCAGCAATAGTTTCAAAGGTATTTCTATGACAATACACCTCTCGTGTATACATGTTCAAATATGTTATTTTTCTTCCCCTGTCTGAAAAGAGGGTGCATTTACAGTTTTGGAAGGAAAGTTTTTACAGCCTGCTACTTCCTTTATTTCTACCACATCTTTCCTACCACAGGAAACTATTACTATTGTGCTAGCCCCTGTCAAGGATGACACAGGAAAGGCATAGCTTGGGATGGCGTGTGGACTGGGACACCTGTCGCCAGGTGGAAGTAGCTGACAGCTCAGTGATTGTGCTCATGATCCAGCCAGTCACAGTCTTCCATAAGAAGAAACCCTCTAAAAGAAAAATGATACACATTAATTAACTTCACCCCATAGGAGGTGAACAAGTTTAAGGTTTCAGTGGCACCTAGAAGGAAATAGAACAGTGAGGCCTGGGTTTGTGTCTTTGAACGTGAGCCGTCACGAGTTGCTGCTTGACCTTAGGTTTTCCTCTTCCCATCCACGAATCCTTTTACCATTCTTGCCAGCTGCTGGCCCACGATCCATTCCTTCTGGCTTGCCTTTTGCTGGGGATCTCTGCTTCTTTGTCTCTCCAGGTCCCTTTAAGAGACAAATGACTTTTTGTTTCCTTTCCCTTTGCAGCCTGAACACAAAGAAAGTGGAAAGCTCCTGCGGTTCACAGTCTGGTTCTCTTCCAATCAGGTGTGGTTACCTGAGGACTGACTTGCTGAGCCAGGAAGTCTCAGCTCTCTGACCCCTGCCCAGCTCCCTCTGTGCCTCTGCCCTGTCTTTTTCTGATGAATAGACCCTCGCACACATTCAAGATCTGGCTTCCCAGCTGGCCGTGCACCACATTGTGTAGAGACTTCTCACAACCATTTCTGAGAGAAGCCAAACTCCTTTGGCCTTTCCAAAATTTAAAAATGTAGCTTAAATATGCCAGAGCATGTGCTAAGCAGCGCTACATAGTTGTTTTCCCCTATCCAAGTTACTAATTTTCTGCGACCTGCCAACATTTCCATTTTAGGCTCATAAGATTAGAAAGAATAAGTTGAAAAGATGTCAACATTTTACATTTTCCACCCAGACCAATGGGTGCAGGTGGTCGAGGAGCAAATTTTGTGGTCTCTGAGTTGTCTTTTCTCCCCAGGAGTTGTCCCTTTGTCCTGACACTAGAGGCCAAGAGGCGGCTAGCACAAACTCACAGTGGGATGCATTATTTTAGCAAAGTGCCAAAGATGGAGGGTCTATAGCTGTGCCACTGTGGCATCTGATCCCGTCAGATCTTAGAAGCTAAGCAGGGTCAGGCCTGATTAGGACTTGGATGGGAGACCACCTGGAAACACCAGGTGCTGCAGGCTTGGGAGAAGGACCTGGCAACCCCTGCCCAAAAAACAGTCAACTGTTGAAAACCCCATGAATAGCAGAGAAGCATTGACAATAGTGTTTTGTCTGTTGTACATAGGGTCACTATGAATCAGGAACACTGACTCAATGGCACCTAATAACAGCAATAAAGTTGGAGACAATGGGAGAGTGGTAAAATGTGAAACCAGGAAAGAGAATGAACTGTTACTTCAGGTAATAGCTGCATAGAAGGAGCTTTTTTTTTTTATTATTGGAAATTTTTAAAGTACACCTTAATGTGATTCATTCTGACATGCTTTTCATTGTAGCATTTCCATATATGCATTTTGAGCTCTTATAGCAGATAATGTGGACTGAGAGAGAAGAGGCAGGCAGGGCTTCTGTCGTGCACCCATGGAGGAGGACGTGGGCCCCCTACTACCCCATGCATTAGCCCCTCATTCAGCAATGCTTTCCCCATAACATGCAAGCTGGGCTGCTCAATCCCCTCACATGCAAGACACCCTCACACCCGTCACCCCCACTCCCAAAAAACATATGCGTGCACGGACACACACACACGTACACACACACACACACACACACACACACACACACACACACACACAAGCTGCCTTTCACACACTTAGACACACACGCACATACCCCCCTGAGGCAGAGGCCGGGGACTTTCCTCTAGTAGAATGTAGTGGTAAGGCCTCTTGTCTAGGAGCAAGATTTGCTTAGCTGGGTGACCTTGGGAAGGCTCTTGGCTCTCCAGTGAGGCTGGAAAATTTGGGCTGAACATCGCATAGTGTTGAAGTTTGCTCCAAATCCCAGGGGAGCAGAAAGAGATTCTCCCTTAAGATGGTCTCCCAGCACTCCTGCATTTAGGGATTTTCTTCCCCCCTACTCCCGTACAGGGAAGTTGAACCCAGAGCCTTGTGCATGCTACACAAATGCTCCACCACTCAGCCTCCCCCTGAAGCCTATTTGGTTTTGTTCTGTTTTGTTATATGACCCCTGTCATATAGTCACATAGGCTGCCTCTTTCCTCACACTCACGATCCTCCTGCCTCAGCCTCCTGAGTCACTGAGATTGCAGGCATGAGCCACCGCTCCCAGCAAAGCTTCTTGAAACCCAAAGAGGACACTGAAATGGTTAATAAGGGAATGGAGAGATGAATTCTTTTCAGCCTTGCAGGTTAATGATTTTGTAACCTTCAGACCTGTTATCCAGGGTGGCTTTCTGTCAATCTTTTCCAGGCTTCCACTCACCCTGCTCCCTTTCCCTCCCTGCTCGGCTGGGAGCTGCGCTGGGGGCCAGCCCCATGCTCAGGGCTGTTGGAGGTGGTGGAGAGGCTGCCACTCTGGATGCACACACCAGAAGAGTGAGTCACCTTGGCAGTGACCTTGAAGAGAGAGTCATCTACGACTGCTTCTCAGCCTTCCACAGGACCAAGATACGCACAGTTTCTCCCCTTTTTACAGCACTTTGCCCCCGGCAATGCATGTTCACACCTCTTAATTACTTCATTTGGCTCTTACAAGAGCTCTGAAGGAAGAGAGTTCAAACACTCTTATTGCGATTTTTGATAAAAGGTTAAGTGACTTGCCTTATGGTCACCACTAATGAGGAGCAGAGGTGAAGCTGACATGAGTGTTTTTGATTGACAGACCAGTCTTTCCTGGAGCTTTTCATCATCTCTTAAGATTGGGGCTGCCTGGGACTCTTCCCCAGTGGCCAAGTGGCTGGAGTCTCCAGAGGGGGCTGGGCAACTAGCTTGTTAGCAGTATCCCCAGGGGATTATATGCCATCCAGAGAAGCAGATGAGTTTAGCATGGCAAAGAAGCTGTAAGGTGAGGGGGGGACTTTGGGTTTTTAAGGCTCAGGCCTGGCTTGGAATGCCATGTGACACTGGTTGTTGTTAGGTGCCGCTGAGTCATATCCAACTCACCACAGCCCTATGTACAGCAGAATGAAGCACTACCCAGCACTGTGCCATGCACACAGTCTTTTTGTGTTTGAGCTTATTGTTGCTGACACTGTGTTTCTTCTCATTTTGAGTCATGCTACATCAGTAAATGGAGGTCTCAGGGGCTTTATTCCATTCCCATCATTAAGGTCGACTCTACTTTGAGGAGGCAAAGTTATTCCCCAGTAGTTTCATGAATGCCTTCCAGCCTGGGGTCTCATTTTCTGGCACTCTATTTGACAATGCTTCTCTGCTTTTCATGGGGTTTTGAATGGCTAATTGTTTTTGAAGTGGGCTGCTGGGTCCTTCTCCGTAGTCTTAATTTGGAAGCTCAGGTGAATCTTGTCCACCATGGGAGGCCCTGCTGGTATCTGAGATACCAATGGAATAGCTTTCAGCATCTCAGCAACACACAAGCCCTCCACACCATGACAAGTGGATAAATATGTGTCACACTGGATTTACCCTGTAATCCTCCCAATCTCAGCCTCTGTACGTGATCATGGGAAAAAACAAAGCTTATCTAGGTGGCCCTCCTTCCTCTTTCTGTTCTCCTCCTCCCACCCACCCGCACATGCACACATGTGCGCGCACACGTGTGTGCCCCCCCCCACATGCTCAGGAAGATAATGTTTGGAAAGGCTCTTATGTACATAAGGGGTTGCATTAGTTAGCTTTTCTGTGGTAACAAACAGCCCCAATGGCTTGTACCCATCAACCATGGTTTGTTACTCATATTACATGAGGGCTGCATGTTAGTGAAGCTTTACTGAGCTCTTTTGGGCTGAACTGAACTGGGCTGTACGTCCAGAGGGAAGAAGTAGCTACTCTGTGGGACACTCTGTTCTCATGAACAGCATGAGAAACAAAAAGAACTAAGCTGAATCTCCCAAGTGCATTGAAAATGTCTGTCCACACGTGACTCCCATCACATCCACGCTCTGATTTCTCCCCGAAGCCAGTCTCTTGGCCAAACCTACAATCAGAGGGGTGGGGACATATATGTTTCACATAGAGGCAAATGTGGCCTGGGAGGAGAGAGAGCACATAATTGTCAACGTGTAACACAGTTTACTAGAGGGATGTAATTACTCACTCACAGTCACACAGCTCAAGCGCGTCAGCTCCGGCAGCCGAGCCAAAGTCTTCCTTGACTGGTCAGGTGGTTCTCCTAGTCTGAGTGGCTTTATTCTCTCTTTGGCACGTTTGTAGCTGCTTCTGTCTCAGTGTCCCTTGTAGACCCTTCTCCTCCATCTGCCACCCTAGTCATGTGTGTGTCCCTGAGGGAAGGGTTTCTCTTTCAGGAACCATGCAATATAAATGCAAACAAGGAGAGGCAGCCATAAATCCCAGCAACCTCCCTGAGTGCTTGGCATGCTTGTCTCTCAGCCTGGCACGGGCAGAGGCCCTCATGCTTTTCTTCAGCAAGAAGGACATCGACAAGGTGAGCCACCACAGCAGGAAGAGGAGGGACCAGTGCTAAGGACCCCCTGGAGGAGCTGAGTGTAGGTCAAGGAGGCCAGAAACTTGCAGGGGTTTCAGCGAGAAGAAGATGACTCATGGAGGTGTATTCTCCTGCCCCTCTCCTTCATGAAGAATGAGGAGGAGGCCCCATGCCTGGGTTACCAGAAGAGGCCTGAACTGGCCATGTTCTGAGCACAATGGCAGAGCGAGTGTTGGCAATCCCGGTATTCTGAAACCAGCCCCACCCTTCTGTGACAATGTGATCCCTTCAGGGGATTCCATCATCATAGGGCATGCTGTTTCCAAACAAACATTTTATCCATACTTAATATCACTATGCCTGCAGCCGTACCACTGTGGTGTCCAATCCCATCAGATCTCGGAAGCTAAACAGAGTCAGGCCTGGTTAGTATATGGAACACTGGGTGCTGAAGGCTTGGGGGAAGGACACAGCAACCCACTCCCAAAAATCAATCCACCATTGAAAACCCTATGAATAGCAGAGAAGCACTGACGATACTGTTTCATCTGTTGTATATAGGGTTCCTATGAGTCAGACACCAACTCCATGGCACCTAACAACAACAACAACAACAACAACAACAACAACAACAACAACAACAACATCACTATTCCATGGGCACGTATTGATTGGGGCTGGTAGGGCTACACCCTGGTGCTGCACCCACATCTGGGGATAGGAAGATGATTAAGCCCCAGACCTTGACCTATAGGATCACACTCTGCGGCACAGCATAGGTGCCAGATTGCCACCTAAATCCCAGCAGAGGCCCAATCAGAGAGGCAGGTGCAGCATCCAGGGGTTGCAGAGACAAGAAGTCCACTTCATCCACTGCCTTGTCCCTATTTCCATCATGATAATGGCAACTAGGCTGGGATTTAGCTCAGTTGGTAGAGCACTGCTCTGCAGTCTCTGAGTTCCCAGCACCGCAGAATGGGAGAAGGATGTGGCAACCCACTCCCAAGGCAATCCCGAAATAGTCAGCCATTGAAAACCCTATGAGGGTCGCTATGAGTTGGACTCGACTCAATGGCACCTAACAACAACAACAATGGCAACTAACATCTGGAGCACTGTAGTCTCTGAATTTCATTGTCTGTGTAGAAGCAAGCCCTACCCTAATATCCTAGAGAGAGAGGCATCGTGAGAGGTAAACAGTCCTGGACTTCCAATCCCGCCCCTGCCACTTATGAGCTGGGTGACCTGGTATGAGTTACTTTAACTTCTCTGAGCCCCATTTTATCAACTGAAAAGAGCAATAGTAACATGTTCTTTCCTGGAGTCTTGTGGAGATGAACTCAAAATGTCCCACTGCCCAGCACAGCCTCAGGCACAGTCTCTGAAGAGCACCCACTCTCAAAACGCTGTATATCCTCAGTGGGACCACTTCTTCCCTATTTATTTTCCCTTTGGGTGAATGTTAACTGCTTCAAGAAATAGTCCTCTTCATTTCAGAAGTTTAACACAATCGACACTAAAGTGCCCCCATGATAGAGTGTAATGTGGGTTTCTTGATTGGCAGGAAGCTTCCCTCCATGGGGCTTCCAGGGCTCAGGCTACTTTTACCCCCTAATTCTTCAGAGATTTTGCTTATGGCAAGTGGGCAAAGAGAAGGAGAAGACAACAGGCTGCAAGAAGACCACCTAAGCTCAGAAGTGAAACACCTCTCTTCTATGTATATCTCATTAGGACAAACAAACAAACAAGCAAAACCAATAAGCCATGAGATGTGAAAGCAATGGCACTGGCATTTCAGATATCAGCAGGGCTACCCGTGCTGGACAGGTTTCAACTGAGCTTCCAGACTAAGACAGATTAGGCAGAACTATGTGACAGCCCACTCCAAAAGTCATTTGCCATTGAAAACCCAGTGAATACCAGAGAAACATCATCAGATATAGTGCTGGAAAATGAGCCCCCCAGGCTGGAAGCCATTCAAGAAATGACTGGGGAAGAGTTGCCTCCTCAAAGCAGAGTCGACCTTAATGATAGGAATGGAGTAAAGCCCCTGGGACCTCCTTTGCTGATGTGATGTAACTCAAAATGAGAAGAAGCACAGTGTCTGCAACAATGGACTCAAATATAAAAAGATTGAGTGCTTGGCAGAGTACTGGGTAGTGTTTTGTTCTGTTGTACATAGGGTCACTATGAGTCAGATCTGACTCAACAGTATATAACAATAATAAAAGTAGTAGTTTGAGTATATTATTCTCCACACTCACTCCACCCTCACCACGGAAGGAATTTGCTTCCCTACCCCTTGACATTGGCCTTGGCCAAGTGTCTTTGACCAACAGACTGTGAGCTGACATTTCAGTGTGCTGGTTCTAAGCAGAGGCCTTTAGAAGACGTGCCAGTCTGTGGCTTCGGCCTTAAGATGATAACATTCCAGTTTGGAAGGTGCTTTTTCCCCAGGATTCTAGAATGAAAAGACATGGTACTGCTATGGTGCATGGCCACAGCCAGTCACATACAATATGAGGAAGAAATGGTAGTTGTTATTGTAAGCCACTGAGATGGTGAGGTTGTGTTTCACAACTTTATTATAGCAAAAGGTGACTGATACTAGCCTGCCCCAAGAGACACTTACTGTTGCTCACTTTAGCCTTTTAAATGACCTGTAGTGACAAGGGTAAGGGCCTAAGGAGACAGAAAAATACAACCTAAGGGCCAACTTGTTAGTTGTAGATTTCCCATAAGTATCACTTATTGATTGAAGAAGTTCCCTTATTTCTAGAGTTTTTTGAGAGTCTTTGTCATGAGTAGGAATATGAATTAATAAACTATGGTACATTCAACTAATAGAATACTGCTCTGCAATAAAAAGTAATAAGCTATTAATATATACAAAAGTGCCTGCAGCCATACCATTGTGACGTCTGATCCCATCAGATCTCGGAAGCTAAGCAGTGTCAGGCCTGGTTAGTATTTGGTTCCACCTGGGAACCAGGCCGCCTGGGAACACCAGGTGCTGTATGCTTGAGAGAAGGACCCAGCAACCTACTCCCAGGAAACATCAGTGATTAAAAACCCTATGAATAGCAGAGAAACATGACAATAGTGTTTTGCCTGTTATACATAGTGTCACTATGAGTCGGATACCAACTCAGTGGCACCTAACAACAACATATACAAAAGCATGGGTGAATCTCAAAAATATATTGCAGAGAAAAAAAACAGACATGAAAGATTACTTCTGGTATAATTCCATTTTAAAGTAGAAGTTGAGTATCCCTTATCTGAACTGCTAAAGACCAGAAATGTTTGAGATTTTGGATTTTTTGGGGTGGTGGATTTTGGAATATTTACATGTACATCATGAGGTATCTCAGGAATGGGACCTAAGTCTAAACACAGAATTAATTTATGTTTCATATACACCTGGTACAAATAACTTCAAGGTAATTTTTATATGATATCTTTAATGCTCCTTTGTTTTGACTGTGATCTATCATGTAGGTCAGGTGTAGAATTTTTCCCTTCTGATGTCAGCACTCACAAATTTCAGGTTTTGGATTTTTTAGATTAGGGATGATCAACCTATAGTTTAAGAATAGGATAAACTCATCTCACTCTAGTTAGGATGGTCAGCATCAACAAAACAAACAACAAATGCTGGCGGGGATGTGAGGAAAAAGGAACCCTTATAGATTGATGGTGGGACTGTAAACTAGTATAGCCTTTATGGAAATCAGTATGGAGGTTTCCTCTGAAAACTAAAAATAGAACTACTATCTGACCCTGCTGTACCACTCTTGGGCATATACCCAAAGGAATCCAAGTCATCATGCCATGGAGACACCTGCACCTCCATGTTCATTGCAGCACTGTTCACAACTGCAAAGATATGGAGTCAGCACAGATGTCCACCAACAGATGAGTGGCTTTTTAAAAAATGTGGTATACATATACAATGGAATATTCTTCATCCCTAAAGAAGAATGAAATCGTGTCATTTGCAGGAAAATGAACGGAACTGGAGATCATCATTTTAAGTGAAATAAGCCAGACTCAGAAAGACAAGTACTGCCTGTTCTCATGTACGGAAGCTAGATTTATTCTAAAATAAAAATGTGTACATCTATCTATATTTATATGCAAGACTGGAAAGTACAATGGGATGTACTTAGAGGGGAGAAAGGATCACTGAGAGCCACATAGCGGGTGGTGAAGGGATTGAACAAGTACAGAATACATGATTAACTGTATGATAATCTCATTATGAAACTCATTATACTTTATGCTAATTAAATAACAATAAAAAAGAATAGTATGAGCTAATCTACGGGACTAGAATTTGAACAGTGGTTGCACCTGGGTGTGGAGAAGAAATGAACTATCTGCAGTAATAGAAATGCCATCTTTTTTGTTGTGAATGTTGGCCACATGGATATAAACTTGTCAAACTTTATTGATAAATTGTGAATTGTGCATAGGTGTGTAATTTTATTATGATGTCCCTTGGTTTGGTTTTCTTTGTAGTTAATGCTATTGGGGATTCACAGTCCTTCCTGCACCTAAAATTTGATGCCTGTTGCCTCATTTGAAAGCTCTATGCCATTGGGTCCTCAAACACTTGCTTCTGTCCAGGTTTCTTTCTCTACTCCTGAAACCTCAACAGCACAAATCTCAGGGAAGAGTAGGGCATGAGGGGATTCCTGTAGACTAAACAGTCTTAGTGCCCTTTTCTGCCCAGTTCTTCCTGTGCCTTGGGGAAACTTTATACCTTCATGACTCCATTCCAGAGCTGAAGGATCTCATTTTCACAGCAGAAAAAAAAAACTATCATCTATGTATGTATGTATCTATCTATCTATAATAGACATCTATATGTAATAATATCTATTATGTTAGGTTGTTGTTGTTAGGTACTGTTGAGTTGGTATCCGACTCATAGAGACTCTCTGTACAACAGGGGAAACACTATTGTCAGTGCTTCTCTGCTGTTCATAGGGTTTTCAATGGCAGATTGATTTTTGGGAGAGGGTTGCCAGGTTCTTCTCCCAAGCCTACAGCTTCTTGTGTTCCCAGGCGGTCTCCCATCCAGGTAGTAATCAGGCCTGGCCCTGCTTAGCTTCTGAGATCTGACGGGATTGGATGTCACAGGGCTACTGCTGCAGGCAATATCTCCTATAGATATCTATAATTATTATATCTATAATATCTATAATTATAAATAGAATATCTATATTTATTATAGATCTTTAATATCTATTATATCTATTATAGATTATATATTATATAGATATAATTATATATCTAGGTCTATTATATCTATTATGTCTATTATAGATCTATTACATCTGTTATATCTATTATAGATAGATATCTATTATAGATAGATATCTAGATAGGTAGATAATTTCTCAGGGTAAAGATTCAATTATGATCATCCATCCTCCTCGTTGGTCCATGAAGCTGCTTTATAGCAACAACAAGAAGTCCTCCCTCCAAGGTGTCCAGGAAGACGCAGATGCATGGGGAGACTTTTAGACACTGTTATCCACAAAATGGAGCCAACAGGCAGCGGAACCTTGGGCAGCGGACATTACAGTTTCTGCTCCCTTGAGAAACTGCTCTGCCTTCTACCTTTGAAATATGGTCTCATTGCAGTTAACAAATGCAGTATTGCTACATAATTTTATATTTCTAAAAGTAGTTTCTCACTCACTTTAAATAATTCAGTATTTTGTTGTTGTTAGGTGCTGTCAAGTCAGGTCTGATTCATAGAGATCCTCACAGAGTTTGCAGTGCCTGATTTATTCAGTATTTAGATAGCATAAAAATAAATACCCCTGTTTGACAGGTGTGGAAGGTGGGGCTTGGGGTGTCTCCTGTGTGCTGGGAACCTTGGAAATATGATCTCATTGACTGTAAAGAGACCTATGGGTTGCTGAGCTGCTCCAACTTGCTTCCGGTGCCTGGCCACTTGGAGGAGGGCTGGGTTTCCTCCCAGATGTAACACAAAGTCCACACCACAGTTTGTTGTAATCAAAGGGTTGGTAAATGGTCCTGCCCAAGACCTAAAGGAAGGTTATTCTAATTCAAATATTCCCTCTCTCTTCCCCCTCATTTTCCCTCAGTTTTAAAAATATTTACTGAGAAGATGTTGTTAGGTGCTGTCAAGTTGTGTCCAACTCATAATGACCCTCATAGGGTTTTCAATGGCTGATTGTTTGGGGAGTGGATTGTCATAAGACAAAAGAAAGAAAAGCAAGGGGAAAAGGGGAAAAAATAAATTTAGGTCTAATTCAATTACCCTAAGTCAACTGTTTCAATTTTTCTGTTTTCTTCTAGTCCAGGAATGTCCAACCTTTTGGCTTCCCTGGGCCACACTGAGTAAAGAGGAACTGTCTTGGGCCACACATAAATTATATAATATGGTTAGTGAGTATACATAATAAGGGGGGGTCACAAAGAAAATAATGCTAAAAAACACACATGATGTTAAAAGATTTTGTGGGGCCATATTACTAACTGTCCTGGGCCACATGTGGCCCGTGGGTCATGGTTTGGACATGGCTGTCCTAGTCTTTCTCCATATACCTACATATCTTATGTTCCTTTGATCCTTCCCCATGTACCACCCTTGATTTCTCTGCCTGATCTTGCATCAGGAGTGTTCTCCCATGTTGTTGGGAGGTCCTCTTTGTACCATGCTTAGTAGATAGAGATGTTCTGGCAGGAGTCACAAGCTTCCTCTGCTCCACTTCATCCCAGTTAGCTTCCCCACAGTGGGGCATTTGACTTCTAGGCGAAGCCTTTGTGTCCCTCTGTGTGTTTAGGAGGTAGTGTATTACTGAAAGCTCTCTTTTCTTAAAGCCTCAAAATTTGAGGCTCAAATAGGAATAAACATGCCTACTGTTGAAGCAGTGATTTTTTCTGGGGCTGCTCACCAACAGGTGAGTCAATGGAAATCTCTGCCTCAGACCACTATATTCTAAGTCCAGGAGGAAATGGAAGGTAACGACTCTCTAATGCCTTCATTTGCCCAGACATTCAGCAGAAATGGCAATTTCACTTAAGGGAAAGTTTCAGCAGGAATCAATTTTTCTAAATCAAATTCAAGGGTCACTGATTGTTAAGGCAACCATGGGTACGCTAATGATGCTATTTATAGTTTGGTTAATCTGTATGCCTAATAAGGGAAAATTATTTACAGAGATGATGAATTTAATATTGGGAGTGAAGCAGATTTACAGCCTGGAAAATGTAATTGCTTTTTGATATCAATTAAAGGACTGTTTCAAAAATCAATAAGAATCTTAAAGAATAGCATGAGCCTGAATGAATGATAAGTAACTTAGAAGCAATTTTAAAATCTTACAGTGAACAATTCTCTAGAGCCCCATGAAGGGCTTTATGGACCTTTGAGGAATAAGGTAAGATTTTTAAAAACTTTCATGGATCTGAAATGAAAGCACAGCTTGCACACACCACTGAACAGCCACTTGTGTCGCTACATAAAGCCATGTTGGACATGGAGCTCTGGGAGCGATGAATTAGAGGGAATGGGAGAACTCAGGGGTGGGTTTCTTGTCAGCTGGAGTCACCCAGAGAAACACATACGGGGTCTAGGGAAGGGAACAAGGTCTAACTGGAGTCTGGGGAGAAGAGAAGCCAGCAGCTTCCCCTGTTCCAAAGCTAAACCTTAGAAGAGGGGGAGTCCAAGAGATACTGAAGAAGCAAAGGCATCAGGTTTAATCACCCCATAGGCATCTCTTGTATATCTGGGGGCAAGGGCACCTTTGTAGCCCCTGCAGAGACAGAGATGAGCAAGACAGGGTCTTGTCCTTGGAAAGTTTGAGGACAGCAAAAGGATGATGGGAATGTGTCCCCACTTACAGAGAACTTATTATATGGCAGGCAATGTGTGAAGTGCTTGGCAAGCACTGCCTTACGCAGTTGTTGCAGGAAGCCTACTCACCCCATTTTACAGATTAGAAAATAAGAGCAAGGAGAAGTTAAATCATCTGCCCATGGCCGCCCAGCTGGTGAAGGCAAGAGCTGGAAATCAAGCTCAAGCATTCTGCTGTTGGTAAAGCCAATAACACCATTTCCAGCAGGGTTTAGGTCATGAATCTTTGCTGGGTGGAGCTAAAGGAACAGTCACAAGGCCAAGGTGAAGGCCTAGTGTGACAGGGCTGCCCAGTGGGGAGAGGTTCACTTTACGGGGGTGGGGGTAGGCAGGGGAAATTGCAATGAGCTAGATTCCCCAGGTGCAATGTCACTTGGCCAGTTCTTTGTGGGCTTGGCAAAGCATATAGAGAAGGATTTTTATAAGAAGAGGATCAAAGCACATGCAAGGAGGCCAACATGGGCCATGCGATATTTCCACTACTTGCAGCGAAGCTTCCTTGAGGTCATCTCCCACCATGGACACTATCCCTGTTTTTAGTGATTTCCCATGACATTCGCTTGTGGAAGAGTCCATTGACAAGTGATTCTTGACTGCACACTGGAAGCATGCATGATTCTCAGTGGAGCACTAACTTGGGAACCTGAAGGACAGGGTAGGCACTCTGGTCCTTCCTGGCTTTGTAACAATGGACAAGTTACTCAACCTTGCTGAATCTTAGTTTCCCTCTTTGTAAATGAGGATGTAATACCTATTTCTAAGATTTTTTTTTTTTTGGTAAGGTTTAGTATGCAATATGAATCTAAAGTGTCTGGGATGGGACCTCATATAGGATAAGGCTAAATAATTATATGTATCTGTAATCATTTATATCTATGTTCATATTTATATTTATCCTTATAGTATTTATCTCCAAATAATCTTACTTGCCATGACAAAACCACATATCATGTTATCATCTGAGGTAGGGAATCCTAGACTGACACAGACTTGGAATGAAGGAGCTGTTTGGGTTCAGATTCTGGCTGCTGCCTGGTTCACCATTGAGCATGTTTTTGGCATGCCACATTCTGATGTGTAGCATCATGCCCCGTTCCAGTGAAAATATTTAAATAATGAACAAAAGATAGGCATATACTCTGATTAGTTACTTGGGCATGGCCAAGTGTCTGCCAAGGGTAAGATCCCGGGTTGTTCCTACTGAGTTTTGAGAAGGTATACAACTTAGCAGACCTCTCTGTGTGTTTCAAAAACTTTAAAAATGGAACAGAAATTATACTCACCTCATCTGATTCTTGGGATGATTAAATGAGAAAGCATACATACATCTTCAAGGATGATACTTAATCCAGCGTAAGTGTTCAAAAAAAAATCCCTATCACTATTAATGGATGTTTACAGTTGTTTCTCCTCATTTTGAGTCATGCCACATCAGCAAGTTGAGTTCCCTGGGGTTTTACTCCATTTCCTAGGCATCAGTGAGCTAAAATAGACTGGCATAGGCCATTTTGAGTCAGACAATCATATGGTCTACTATGCTGGGAATGATAAACTAAAGAAAAATGGGGTTGCATTCATCATCAAAAAAGACATTTCAAGATCTGTCATGAAATACAATGTTGTCAGTGATAGAATAATATCCATACGCCTACAAGGAAGGCCAGTTAATATGACTATTATTCAAATTTATGCAC